>JAJEKB010021087.1:800398-815544 GCA_022393335.1 Macrotrachela quadricornifera
CAATCTATTCAATTATGGCTTGGGGTCCAGCAAGTGTCAATTTTGTTTTTATGAACGAAACAAGAATAGTAACAACAACGATACCACGTGAGTAAATCATTTATCTTCTTGATCGGATTCATCGAGATATATCTACAAATTGTACGAATTAATTTTGTAGCTTCAATACCATTGATTAATAGCAGTGATATCGTTTATGGGATATATAATACAACTGCAGGTGGAAGTAGTTTGGCAGCAACGCCTGGTAATAATATTGGTACTTATCCACCTACTGAGGCACCAATGAATGCAATTGATAATAATATTGTGACAAAATATCTTACTTCTGATTCATGTGAATTGGCAGATTATTTAGAGATATGTGGTTTAAATACCGGTTTTTATCTGACATTACGACAAGGTCAATCAACGGTAATCGGTTTTCAAATGTGTACAGCCAATGATCAGGAGAATCGCGATCCAATGACAGTAACATTAGAAGGAAGTAATGAGTCGGGAATGAATCTCACTCTTGGCACAAGTTGGACCCGTATTTACAATGGTTCGAGTGGAATTTCTAGTGTTCACGGCAGAAATACATGGGGACTCCGAAGATATTTCACGAATTCAATACGGTATGCGAGTTATCGATTTCTTGTTACAAGCAAACGTTCGGTGGAGTGCTGTGCTCAATATATTGAAGTTCAGTTCTTCGAAATCTAATCTGTGATATTCAATTCGAAATGTTGATGGCGATAAGAACACTTATTTTTTGTGCTTTTCACAGCTTTACTCTTTATAATATCTACATACATTCAGTTTCTTGTCTCTGCTTAAAATGCCTTATTACACAACTTATTTATCGAATAAATTCATTTGATTTGATTTTCTATCGATTATAAGAAAACAGAAGAATAAGTTACGTTTTTAGTTTGTTGCGAATGTTTGATTTATCAGCAACTATCGACTAATAAATTAGTGATAAGAATGTAAATGAAAAACTTAAAACTCGTTCTAATATGTTGTCAATTTGAAAATGAAATGAAATGAAACCATTCTTCTTCTTTTTACGTATGTTATTTGATAGAATATGAGCCCACAGAAAAGAAAATTTTTCACAATTGAATGAAAGATCTGCCTTTCGAAATAAAACATATTGTTTGGGTTTTTTTCTCATTTTTTACCTAGAATGAGGACATGGTCTTCTTTGACGAATAATGTAAACTATGTTAATATCTACTCTTAATAATCGAGCATGACGATGTAATATGGTGAACTAAACAATCTAAAAAGCATTATTTTATTCTATAAACATTTCAGTGACTAGTTGCAATTTTATTTACATAGAAAAGATTAAAATACTTCTCCTAGTTTGTTCAGAGAACGCCTCTGCTAACTTTAATTATTAACAAAGAAACAAATGACGATGTTTACATAGAGAGCGTCTTTCCTATCGATCTTAATAATATAACTAATGTATCTTGTTTGCAACTTTCATTTTAACTCATCATCAATGGAGAAAGCTTGTCAGCGCAGTCACCTTTAGGACTAAAATGTGGAACTCACATACTTTCAGAAAAAATATACTAAACGACCATCAGTTCTTGTTTGCTGCTAAGAAAAACATGTAGTGATCTTGATTACTCTTTTCTTTTGTCGCCCCACTACCTAGGAAAACTAATGTAAAGATCTTCATTTTATTTATCTTTCCTCGTTATTGCTCTTCATCAATGTCAAAGCACACACCATGCTCTTTGATTTTGTTTGCTAAGGTATGCAACAGAGATATGTCTGTAAGGGGAGGGGGAGCCCTAAAAACTTCGACTTAAAACTTACATTGACTATTTTTCTTCGAAAAAATATGTGAGTTTTACAAAATTTCCAAATATATATCTTCAATTGAATTCAAATAAACTACACCAAACAGGTTTTTAAAATCATATTGATATAAAAAGCGTTAATATATTTTTAAATGGAACTAAAATTTAGAAAAAATCAAATCTTTTCATTAAAATCGAATTCAAATTTTAAAAAATAGTAAAATTTCACTGCCCAAAAATATCTAAATTGATATTGTATTTTTAGAATTTTCTCAATAGTTTTTATCGAAATAAAATTCAAATAGGAGTTTAGATTAAAGTCAGAAATAAAAATATTTAACATTCAAATGATATAGAATGACATGACACACCCAGCTGAATAAGCTGATCAGTATGTAAACTGATGGTCTAGAGATCGATAGTCTGTATGTTCGGTTCTCTTTTATTCTATTTGAAACATTCTGCAAAGATCCTGCCAACAAATTTGACAATATCCTCGAAGAAACCTAGTCAGATCCGGAAAGATATGATCAGAATTTTTGTTTTCTAATTAAAAAAAATTCTGACAGAATCCTACAATTTTGTGGCTACACATTTTATTTCAGGAATCATTGATTTCCTGGCTCAATCTTGGCTTGAACAACATGAATAAACTTGTTAAGATCCTGAGAGGATCATTGAAAATAATTCTGACATACTTCTTTTAGGATTTGGCATTTCCTCAGGAAAGAACAGTGAATCCTTACAGGGTCTTCATGATACGTATTAAGAATTTTGCGCTGAAACGTCAAAGATTCTCCCAAGGGATCCTACTATATATTTATTGTTCAGAGATGGATTAGATAGCCCGGATGTTGTTTTCATTTTCGTATGTTGTGACTTGTTTTTAGGAACGTAAAAAATATATAGAAAAATAGATTATTAAATATGCCATATATCACAAAATAGTTATACTTATCTCGAAAAGAGTGTTCTGGTTTAGTCAAATAAAATGAACCATCAACTAGAGATAGAAATCGTGAAAGAACTGAAAATCTTACGAATAAGTAGATTTATTGCTAATAAAGTATGTGTAAGTGAATAGAAGAAAATACAAATTCAATCACCAATGTCCTCATCTATTTTGCTACTGGCTTCAACCTCTGATTCATTAGTGGTATTGTTATCCGTTTCATTTTCTGTATTATCACTTGTATCACTCTCAATTTCGCTTCTGGTTGATGCTGATACGGTTATTTGATACTTTTGATCATTATCGTCAATTGGCTCTTCCTCAATACGTTCAATATATTTATCTGTTTGTCTGAAAACAAGTCCATGTTTCTCTACACGGACAATATAACTTCCAGCAGTTGCAGGATCCAAGGCAGCCATCTACTTCGAAGCCAATCGGAAGCTGTTATTGTTTGTTCTAACGTAGTCTTTCATGCCATCCCATACTAACTCTATGCCATTTAATATACAATGTGTAACAGATAATCTGAAAGAAATCACAGTGGCTTCTTTAAAACATATGAAAGAAGGTTTTGTCTCTTCAGCTAACTGACAATGCCATGTAGCATTGTCAATGATAATCGCAACTCTGGCAAAAACATCTATTGTAATCAGATGAAACCCATTCTTGCTGCTCATGGGTGAAATAGCTAAGCGAGCTTCTATAAAATATAACATCATGATGTGCGATCATGTTGTTTAACTATAAGAGGATACTGATACCTCTTGTGTCATTATGTCTGAAATGGCTAGCTTATGTTTCAGACTCTATCGAAATCATTTTCTTTTCATCATCGTGAAAATACGCTACTGTTCCATTATTGCGAATATCATCGAATCAACGAAAATATTTCACTCGTTGAGCCATGAAATTTATTGAGTCTAGCGGAAGAGATGTCTTCAATGTTTGTCTGTAACGAAAACCGAGCTTTTTCATCCATTGGAAAAGTGTTGTTCTACTGTGAATTGAAAAACCTGAATTTTCATGTAAAAGTCGAATGAGAATTTTTTCAGTTGTCAGATAAAGTTGTTTTGCTAGAATTGCATGAAACTGATACCTAGTCAGAAAAATATTATCAAATATTTAACAGTTATTTTAATAGATACAGAATATTGTCCTGCTCGAATCGGTTAGTTCGGTTGCTTTTCATCCCCTATTTCTCTTCTGTATTGGACAATCCGATGTAGGTACGTCCACCATAACTTTATGCTTCTTGTGCGATCGCTTCACTGATGCACTTGCTTCTGAAATTGTTTCACTTCTCAATTGCCTTTTATCTTTCTTAACTTATTCTTCTTTTTCTTTTAAGCTGGTCACTCTCTTTTCAGAATCGAAAGAATAATCTTTCTGAAATGTCAAACATTGATATTAAACGATCGGTTATATTGGATAATGGAATTTGAAGTCTGTTCTTTTCTCTTCCTGCGAAACTGATTATTCGAAGCAATGACTGCTTCATGTCTTTGCTGTACTATTTCCCGCCTAGCATTGTCGAGTGAAAGTTTGACTAAATTAATGGTCATACAAATACAAAACTTATGAGAGGATCAAATAATAATAAATGCCTCTCTTTTGATCCTTTGAGCTCATCAGCAAAGATTAAAAAATACTCACGTATATTAGAAAACCTACTTACTCGTAAAATTTTCAGTTCTATCGCGATTCGTTTCTATAGTTGAAGGCTCATTTCATTTGACTAACCAGAACACTCTTTTCGAGATAAGTTGAACTATTTTGTGGTATATGACATATTTTGTACATTTCAAAAACAACTCAGAACATACGAAAATACAATACTATTCTATCCAAACGTCAAATGATAGAGACCTGCAGTTTATGTAGTTTTATAGAACAACATCCGGGCTATCTAATCCATTTCTGTATAAGAAATATATATTGAGGTATATGAGAATGATAAAATTAGGTATGTTACTTAGCTGATCAGTTGTACCTTTATATGATGCCATCCTTTTAGTTTTTATATAGAAATGGTGCCCAGATCCTGTCCTTTCGAACAGTGAAAAACTGCAGCTCTCTAACTCTTTCTTATCAAAAGTTATTCGAAAAATGGCAACCTGCTTTTTATTTCTGAATCGATAATAGTTGAGTCTTTATTTTATCTTTATTCTAGATACATATAAAAACACATATTAATCCTCGATAACACCGCAATTGAAACACGTCATCGCCTCTTATATAGTATCGAACACGTTTCCCAAATAACCAGATAAAACAGAAAAACAATTCCACACCCGTCTTACAATATAAGACAACCGATAAAGACTGCAATCTTTGCCCATCATTATCAAATTCATAAACTACATATAACCAATACTTTAACTTTAATAACGCTACAACCAACAAAACTATAGTATCTCATTTTTAACAGAATCAATATTGAAGAATGCTATTTTGATTTTCTATTAATTTTATTTTATTAGATTCCATTTATGCGAATTATTTCAGCTCACCTCTTCCTCCTCCAAAGATCGATTTCAGTTCAGATGTGTTGAAATTTGAAGCGTATGTTAGGACTGAGGTGATGAGGCTGTGATCAAAGTTTCAGCTCGATATCCTGATGTTTGACACACATATGAATCAATCAATGGTCAAAAATTGCTCATTTTGTGCGCAAGATGTCTCCGTGGATCTTCAATCAATATATAGATACCTTTTTTCAAAAAACTCTTACCTATGAAACGGAGAAAAGGGTTGACAAATTCATTCACTCGAAAAACGCTTAGAAAGTGGCGCTCTAGTTATGCAGTTTTTGACGCTCTTTCAAACAAAAAAGAATATTTGATTTTATATAGTACTGTAATAGAATGCTGCTGCAAATACGGAAAGCTATTGCATGTAAAAGACATGTATAGTAAAATTATTATATCTCAGCCAAAGTGCAAGGAATAGAGCTGAAAATTCCAATGATACGAGAATAGCTTATCCCAAGTATGTCCTGAAATTTCTACCTCTATACAATGTATTAGGGTGAAGATCGAATTTTATCAAGTTGATGAAGAGAAATCGCTGAGGATTTTATTTTGAAGGGAAGAGCTTAAACCATCTGATGAGTCCGTGAAAATAGAACGTAACGCATCGTGGTATGTTTATTATTTGAAGTTACCACCCTCACACCTCTATTTGATAAGACCGCTGAGTAAAATCAAAACATATATGTTCTGACAGCTTCATTCATCGTCAAAATGACTTGACTAACACGTTTTTGATGATAACCATACAAAACATTTACAAAAACACAACACAAGCATTCAAGACGATATAAATGAAAAATACACTGTGTCTGATAGATATGAAACGGTCCGCTGATTCATACAGGTATATGCAAGTGGCAAAAAACTAAGTAGTGTGACCAAACATGTACACACGCTCATATTACTATGATACATACAAGGAAGAGAAAAGGAGAAAAACACGGCAATAAGGAGCGTATTGATTAAAAAATATTGTGTGTATATTCAAAAATGTAACGGTACATTGATTCAGGCAGGTATAATTAAGTGGGAAAAAGTTAAATAACTCCGTCCAATATGTACATCAGTGTAGACTATATTCAAAAATTAAAAAAAAACAGAAAAATACTAGTGATAACGATCGTACTGATAAGAAATACTGTATGTATATTCACATTGTAATGGTTCATTGATTCAAATAGATAGAGGAAGTGATAAAAGAACCAGACGATGTTATCGTCGATATATATGTCATATACCAGCCATTGCAACTATACAAAACAAAACTTTTTCGGTCTCTAGCATCACATAACAAGTAAGTGTTTTTGGTTTTCTACATGCACATGAACGCTAGTGATAAAATAAAAATCAAAACTCGAGAGTCAGTCAAAGCGAGCAGCTGTAAATCATTGGAATGTTTCAAAATAGATGTTGAGTGAAATAGCTTTTACTTCAAACCGCATCAAACTGATAGAAATTCCATATACTCTTAGACTTTATTGAGAACTAAAACAATAGAAGTTGTAAATCTCATAGTTCGATATAAGAAGGGAAATATGATCATGCTCATAACTACTTTCTTAATCTAGAATCCAATTCTATAAGAAGCCTTGAAACTATAAAGCACATTATTTGTTTTTTCTTATAGTAATTAAAACCCTTATATACAGTTAAAATGCAAAACAATCAAGCATACGTAGATGCCTATAAGAATTACAATGGTAATAGTACTGAGAAGATGCTGCATGCAGTAAACAGTGTTAGTTATGGTGGGCCCAGTAGTAACACATATTCAGGTTATGAAACGGAAAAGAAATACTATGAATTTAGTAGCAATGGAACATTATTAACATCTAATAGGTAGTCCAGATATGACGTTGACTACGCTTGAACGTAGGATGTAAACAAATGTTTCCGACTAGATCAAACTTGGTAACTAGAATTCTTCATATCAGATATTTCTTTCACGAATAAACAGTGTTGATCTAACTACAATAATGAATCACTACCTTCGTTTAAAATAGGTATATTAAGAAAAATGCAGATTATTGAATTGTTAAATCACTTGAAGAACCAACGATCAGAGCGTCCATATTCTTAATTGTCGTTTTTTTCATATGTTTTGAAATTTTTACATACGAATGCGACGTATTCTATGCAAATTCTGCCGTAGCAATAATTTAAATAATATGGTTTATCTGGTCCAAGAAGATGTACATATGCGCATGAGGGTAATACACAACTGTATATGTTCTGCTCTGATGCATATCTGAAGTCAGTTGAAAATAAGTGATGTAATATGGAAATAAAATCAAAAGAAAGCTGGAATACAATAACTACCAGTGCTCATGCAACTGCTTTATCAAACTTCAGATCAGGACGCAGACGCGTTGTGCAGAATTTTGTCCTAGTATGGCTTGATGCCAAGGTCAACGAAAACAATGAAGATTTTCAACATTCACGTGAGGAATTACGAAAGATCGTCGTTGATGTACAACAATTTGCTGACCCTGCCCAGTGTATCAAACATCTGGAGAGCATTGAAGATCAAAAAGTTTTTTTGATTATTTCCGGATCACTCGGTGAAAAAACAATACCCCGTATACACAGTATGGCTCAAATAGACACCATTTTTGTTTTCTGTTTTAAAACAGAACAACATAAAGTTTGGGCGAAAGAATGGTCCAAAATTGAAGGTGTATATCGTTCATGACGTCGTCCATCAAAGACATCCCGTAACGAACATGAGCTGAGAATATCTCGAAATTCAGTTTTCGACCTGTTCATAGGTAATGCATTCACGTTTGTCAACTTTCAGTCTGGTCCTTTTCCAAACGACAAAGCGGAAAACTCTTGAAACTTGGCATATGTATGCATCTTGGAAAACTACAACCTCTCTAAATTTTACCTCAATTGACTGTATGATACAAATTTTATAAGAAAAATACAGGGTATCAACGTGCTTACATAAAAAACCCTTCCCTCTCTTAGCGGTGTCAGAGATGTTAAGATTCCTGCGAATGGTTCAGTTATTAAGGGAAACGATTCATAAACAGTTTGTACCGAAAACTTAGGCTTATCTAATAGCAAAGCACTCGTTTTAAAACATTGCGCGGCTTCCGACCTGTAGTGAAAATACTAAGGTAATATATTCACTTTTTGTGCTCTATTTTTTTTCCTGATAGACTTATTGTTTTCGACAACAGCCCAGACGTGTTAAAATAGGTTCCTTCAAAGTTAGTTGCGAAATTATTTGAGATTTTACAATAAAAAATAGGATATGAATTAGTATCGTAGAGCTAATGTTTGTTCTTTCATAATATTAGTACATCACAAGCACTTCTTCGTCATTTTGTTAAATCATCTTATAATCGATATTGAATAGCATATTTTCGTCTAGAAATTAGAATTTTTAAGTTTTTGTATCTATTTCTTCAGGGTTTTTAAAACAACCGAGGATCTACAAATATCCCTATTTCTTTGACAACATATTATCGAAAAATTGTTCTAGAAGAAATATTGATTTATCAAAATTTAATGGCATGCTACAATAGACTAATGACTTTTGTTTTATTTTCATTTTGCCATCTTAGTGAAACAAAAACCAAATAGCTACTCGAGATTTCTATGAAATATACGATGAAGGTATAAGATGTAATTTTCACTTATGCTTAGTCAATATATCAACTGATGAGGTATGAAGTGATAGGCTCCTAAGTTTCAATCGTAGGTTTATCTGCCAAATCTGGTTTAACCTAAAGCAATCATACACCAATTCAAGCGAAAGCATGGCTTGTTGGTATCTCTATAATACAATACCAGTAATAAATTTTATTGAAAGTCATTTGCTATTAAAGCAGTCGATCTCTTCAAACATACATATGAGTGAATTGCATTTTTTTGGTAAAATTGGCGCAAAAAGTTGAAAGTAGGCCTAAACAATTTCTGAGCAGCGTATTTTATTATATTCAATGCGTACGCTATTCAGCAGAAGTTTCCCAACACTTTACCACGTATTAACTGAGATACGACATTTTCAATGAAAATGTACCGTAAAAATTGCTATTTCATTCAAAAAGGTCCTTTTACATAAGATAAATATCTCGAGAACGATAAGCGATAGAATGCTGAATTTTTTACCAATTACACAACCCTAAGTACTATATCAGCTGTGAAATTTTGAGCAAAAATAGATGAGTTGTTCAAGAGTTATCAGCGATGAAATTTGCAAAAGGTCCTTCTACAAAGTGAGTAAAACTCAAATTTTTAGAAAAGGATTGCCTTTTGTTGGCGAAAAGAAAAGATGTTCAGAAAATTTTTTTTCTATCAATTTGAATACTTTGACTGGAAATATTCAGAAAAAAAGGAGGAATAAAAACAAAAATATATCAATCGATAGAGCGGTTCAAGCTGTATTAAACAGACTATTTATCACTACTTTTCTCTTTTGTTTGATAGTTAGAAAGTTTTTTCTTCTTATCACCTCTCACTATAAAGTTCGATTTTTTCACAATGTCAAACCTATAAGTCTGCACCAGTAGAAGCTACGACGCTGGATTTTGCTGTGGCAATCGGCCAATCAGAGACTAATAGCGCATAAAAAAATCGCCCACATCGATTAACGAGAAGAATAGTTATTGAGAAAATACAACAAAATTTCAATTTTACCAAAAAGTTGCAATTCACTCATATATAGGGTTTACAACATGAAAGTGTGTAGATGAAGTAAATGGGTTACCATTCTTTTTAGAAGAAGAAGAATGTAAGTAAAAGCCAACTGAGCCATTTGAAAACCCGTGAAAAGATAGCAGAAGGTTCTATATATCAGCTTAAATGCTTGTATGATTGTAGCGTAAATTAAATTAAACGCCCTAATTAGTAATGCATTTACTCTAAATTCTGTAAGGCTTTTAGATGTCTTCCAATTTTTATGCTACCAATGAAGCAACTACGTGTATGGTCCTTTAATTTTTAATTACACTGCTGTTCTTTTTTCAAAATTTTCTTCGAACGCACGCATACACAGAAATTTCAAGAAGCCTACCTATCTTGTCTGTCGTACAGCTTTTTTTCTTCATCATGAGAAAGACCAAAAAACAATTGCATTTGCTGACAGAGCACAGTGTTCTCTACAATATGCCATAGTCAACCTTCAAAAATAAATAGGTTCTACTTGAATTACGTAATCACTCTGATTGATTGTTAGTCGAATAATTCGTTTTAAAGGGTGTACGAAATTCTTTCGAACAATAGCAAAATCATGAATATGGCCGTTGAACTCGAATTAGAATTAAAGATATCTTGTACAGACGTCCGAGCGCTTTTGCTCCATGAATTTTGTTTGAATCACAAAGCAACGGAAGTGACGCGCAACATATGCAGCACGATGAATAAGGATGTATTTTCCATTCGTACAGCGCAAAATTGATTCAATTGGTTCACGAACGGTAATTTAGAACTGAACGATTAGCCTCGTTCTGAAAGACCACTATAGGTGGGTATGAATGTTTTCAAGCAGCTCATCGAAGAAGATCCTAGACTGACTACACGATGTTTAGCAGAGCGACTTAAGTGTATTCATGCTGCAGTGAAAACATGGTGTTTGTATGCCACATGAGTTGTCATCGCTTCAGCTCCAACTCAGAGTTGATGCTTGTATGGACTTAATGACGTTTTATCGCAACTACCAATGGCTTCACAATCTTATTACTGGTGATGAAAATTGAGTGTTGTATGTTAACCGTACGCGCAAACGGAAGCGGTTAGGTGCTAAACAAACAAGTGTAGCAATGCCCAAGAATAAACTTCATTCAATGAAGATTATGCTAAGCGTTTGGTGGAGTATTGAAGAGATTATTTATTGGAAAATTCTTTCTGCTGATCTCTACCGTCAGCAAATAGACCGAGTTGCAGAAAAACTTTATGGAAAGCAGGATAGAATTTATTTTCTGAATGACAACGTCAGGCATCACTTTGTAAAGTCGACGCATGAAAAATTATTGAGGCTTGAATGGATTACAAAACTAATTGGGCGAGAAAACATTCAACGACAAGAATGACCTCCAAATGGTCCTGGCCAACTTCTTCGCTCAAAACTCTCAAGACTTCTACGAACGTGGGATCTTTCCTATGCCAAGACGTTGGCAACAAGTCATAGACAGTAATGAAGCTTACATAATTGAAAGCTAATTATCCCACTGCAATCGTCATACTCATCGAAATCCAAGGTTACAATATTGTCCACCAGCAATTCTGTTGAAGTTAATAGTTGGATAAATAGTACAAATAATTAATCCGCTAGCTCATAGTCTTTGGACGATGGTTCAGTTTGAGTGGTTTCTGGATATTTCTGCTGCACTAGTTTATTAAACATGCAAAGAATATTGTTAATGTTGATAAAATTTATCTTGAAAACACCGTAATATGTCACGTTAGAGATCGTGAAATTTATTTCAAGTACTCTGATCTATTTATAGTTCGAAAGAGCGAACGATTACACGAACAGAAGAGAGATAGATATCAGAAAAACAGAGACATAATAATCACAAAGACCTGAGGAAGAAATTATAAATGATTCAGTTCCATATAAAAAAACAGAGAACATACAAATCGTACGAGACGTTGAACATTCAGAGAGCAAATGTACTGAGATTTTGAAAAACGCTATAAGAAAAAAAAATCTGTATAGCAAAACAAGTAACGCTCGTCCGAGGACTCGCTCAGCTCTTTCTCATAGGAATGCTGTTTTGGAACTAACAGTAAACTATTTGTTTTCATTAATTAATAATTAATTCACAAAAAACGAAACTCAGGTGCGTACTTCCTACCTCTAATTACATTTGATCAAATTTTATGGAAAACAATAACAGTTAATAATTACTAATTGATAAACTAATTGATTAATAATCAAAACTGATATCAGATTCGAACTCTCCACCGTCGATTACCCTTACCCTCAAGTTTTGTGGCAAATAAACCCAAGCAAGCAAACAATTTAAGGCTGCAAAACTCTTCTCTACGAGAAAGAGAATATATGTCAAATTTTTGAAAATTGTTTTGCGTATAAGTTTTTACTAAGGTCGTAAGAGTACCTAATTGTTTCACACCTGAGATAGATACACCTCACCTAACAATCCTATATCATTTTCATTGAAATCTCCAGGATCCACCTAGGGACGTTCCCTTGTCAGTTAATATGGCAAAATGACCATGTCATCAACACAAAGTCTTTAATCTTCTACGTTCATACAATTGAGATCAAATTAGCAATATAAACTCCTTTCTTAGTGAATTCAGAATTTACTGGGACAGAATACGTGACAACAATAAGCATTTAGATTTGATTGAAGTTTATGGTAGAAAATGTATACTTCCTATAAAAATATCATCAAATCAATTCTATATGCAAAAAATTAGCACAGGTAGCACGCGCATGTGATCATCATGCTATCCCAATGAGCGTCATAACGAAGCAATCATCATTGGAAGGAGTATCAAATAAAGAAAACCTTGATCAGCTGGAACCGCAGTACATGTATACACTGCTGTTCAAAGAAGTTGTATTAGAAATCACAGATGACCTTGAAGAGTCATTGAAAAACTTATCGGCCTATTGTCGTCAATTAGTTATTCCGAAACACGGGATAGAAGAATTCACAAGAGAATATACTGCGGAAAAGGCAATATGGTGGTATTCACGTGATATTTTTCTCTATAGCATGCTCAACCGTGGCTTAAGAGACCTTGACATGGGAACAATGACAAAATTAGGTTTCTTCATTCGACATCTCCATCAGCAATTGAAAGACTTGCATAAAGAACAGTCTAATACATTCAAGCAAAATTTCAGGGTTTATCGTGGTCAAAAACTATCAATGGAAGCTTTCAAAACTATACAAGATAATAAAGGTGGACTGCTCGCATTCAATAGTTTTCTGTCAACCAGTACCGAGAGAAAAGTAGCCATCTCGTTCGCTACGGAGTCAAGCGAGAAAAATCAAAGTTTAGTAGCTGTTCTTTTTAATATGGAAATCGATCCTAAAACGGTTTCCATCTCAAATACACCATATGCGATGATCAAAGCTCAGAGTGCTATAAGCAGCGAAAATGAAATACTTTTGACAATGAACACAATATTTCGTATGGGTGAAATCAAGCAGGATCACGACAATAGTAGCATTTATGAGATACAATTGACACTTACTAACGATAATGATCCCCGACTAAATAAACTTAGTCGTCAAATGGAAGCGGAAATAACTGGATCTGGGTGGTATCGAATGGGACGATTAATGCTTAAAGTGGGTGACTATAAGCAAGTCGAAGAGTTGTATAACCAATTACTTCAAAACGCTACGAATCTTAATGAAAAAGCAGTTATTTATCATGGTCTCGGTAGAGCGAATTCTGGCCTTGCCGAATACGAACAGGCAATATCATTCTTGAAGCAATCGTTGGAACTCTATGAGAATTTACCAGGCGAAAACTTTGCTTCTATAGCACAATTAAATAATGATATTGGCATAGTGTACACTAATATTGCCAATTACACCGAAGCAGAGCGATTCCTCCAGAAAGCTACTCAAATAAGAGTGAAATATCTAGATTCTAATCATCCAGATTTGGCCGAATCCTACAATGCTCTTTCACCTTTATACATATATCTGCGTAACTATATAAAAGCATTCGAATTTGGAGACAAAGCAATCAAAATTAGAGAGAAAGCTCTGCCACCGAATCACCCCGATTTGGCTCTTTCTTACCACTATATTAGCCACGTCTTTGAGAATATGGCAAATTATTCAAAGGCAATTATATATCATGAAAAATCAATCGAAATTGAAGAACAAACTCTGCCTCCAAACCATCCCGATCTCGCTAAATCATATAGTTGTTTTGGTAAAATGTGTAGCACTATCGGTAATTATTCGAAACAACTCGAATTAGAAGAAAAAGCACTCAAAATAAGACAAAATGCTTTGCCTTCAAATCATCCAGATTTGGCTGTTTCCTACCACAATATTGGTCATGCTTATGGTAATATGGGTGACTTCTTCAAAGCACTCGAATTTCATGAAAAAGCAATGAAAATTAACGAAACAGCACCTCCTCCGAATCATCAGGTTTTGGCTGTTTCTTATGATAATATCGGTTCTTTGTATGGTACGATGGCTAACATTCCGGCCCAGCTCGAGTTTTATGAAAAAGCACTCCAAATAAGACAAAAAAATATGCCTCCAAATCATCCAGATATGGCTCTTTCTTATCTCAATATTGGCCATGTTTACGACAGTATGGGGGACTTCTTCAAAGCACTCGAATTTCATGAAAAAGCAATAAAAATCAGCGAAACAGCACCTCCTCCGAATCATCCCATTGTTGCTCTTTCTTACCACTATATTAGTCACGTGTATCAGAAAATGGGTAGTTACTCGGAAGCTATTGAGCTTCACAAAAAATCAATCAAAATCCAAGAAGAAACTCTGCCTCCTAATGATCCCATTCTGGCTAACTCATATAGTTGTCTCGGTACTGTGTATAGAGGCATGGGTGACCATTTGAAAGCACTCGAATTTGAAGAAAAAGCACTCAAAATAAGACAAAATGCTTTGCCTTCAAATCATCCAGATTTGGCTCTTTCTTACCACAATATTGGTCATATTTATAGTAGTATGAGTGACTTCCTCAAAGCACTTGAATTTCACGAAACAGCAACGAAAGTCAGCGAAGCAGTACCTCCCCCAAATCATCAGTTTTTGGCTGCTTCTTATGATAATATCGGTTCTTTGTATGGTACGATGGGTGACCTTCTGAAAGGGCTCAAATTTCATGAAAAAGCACTCAAAATTAGAGAAAATGCTTTGTCACCGAATCATCCAA
>JAJEKB010021087.1:815554-834042 GCA_022393335.1 Macrotrachela quadricornifera
TTCTGGCTAATTCATATAGTTGCCTCGGTACTATGTATAAGGACATGGGTGACCATTCGAAAGCACTCAAATTCCAAGAAAAAGCAATAAAAATTAACGAAACAGTCAATCCCCCGAATTATCAGATGTTAGCTACTTCATACGATAATATCGGTTCTCTGTATAATGCGATGGGTAACGGGCTGGAAGGGCTTGAATTTCATGAAAAAGCGCTCAAAATTAGAGAAAACACTCTGCCAGCGAATCATCCAAGTTTGGCAGTTTCTTACCACTATATTGGTGACGTGTATGAGAAAATGGGTAATTACTCAGAAGCTATTGTATATCACGAAAAATCAATCAAAATTGAACAAGAAACGTTGCCTTCCAGCAATCTCATTTTGGCGAAATCATATAGTAGTCTGGGTAATATCTACAACGGCATGGGAGACCATTTAAAAGCACTCGAATTTCAGAAAAAAGCACTCCAAATAAGACAAAAAGATTTGCCTTCAAATCATTCAGATTTGGCTGCTTCTTACCATAATATTGGGCACGTTTATGACAGTATGGGTGACTTTCTCGAAGCTCTCAAATTTCATGAAAAAGGAATGAAAATTATCGAAACAGTCAATCCTCCGAATTATAAGATTTTGGCTGTTTCCTACGACAATATCGCTAGCACGTATAATGGTATGAGTAACCATCGAAAAGCACTCGAATTTCAAGAGAAAGCACTCAACATAAGACAAACAGCTTTGCTTGCAAATCGTCCAGATTTGACTGATTCTTACGACAATAGTGGTCAGATTAGCGGCACTAGGAGTAACTGTTTGAGGGATGAGAAAAGCAGCCATGATCCGGATTCAGATGTTGCTAAAGATCTCAGCACATGGTTTTAGTTCAAGAATTTATAGGATTTCATTAATTTAACATTTTATCGATTAGTATTTTTTTATGGTGTTGTTGTGAGATTAATTATGTTATGCGTAATAAAATGTCTTGTAGATGAGTTTTATTAGAATTATTGCATGCCTTTTTAGGAAGTTCGTTTCGGATAGTGCTTAAGGATCGTTCCTCAGGTGAGTTTGAACTGAAGGAATCACGTAAAATAAATAAATTCTCAGAATCTTGAAAGAATGCCTGTAAGTGCTAATTAAAAAATTGAAAAACTCTCAAAACTAAAGTGAAGAAATGAGACATATCGATCATTATCGTGAATAATCTAATAAAATTGGGTGTTGTGAGTTTAAATGAATAGAACCACCACAACACGTTCAGAGTCATTTCAGAGTCTCACTATAGGGTGAGAGATATCTGCATATATAAAATGACACAAATTCTCAAATCGGGAAATATTGCAAAGAATTTTTGCAATATTAAAGAATTGTATTTATTTTGAAAATCGTGATTGTTGTATTTTTCTATAAGTAGAATTAAAACTGAGTAGACTTGCGCACTTGCGACAGTACATTGGTTATTTGAGTTAACTAGTGGGTTTTATATGTGAGTAACCAGTTTACTTCATAAATCCAGTGATTAGTATGAGTGTTATATAGATCAATATTGGTATTTCTCTTGGTACTGTTAAGAAATGGATAATTTATGTAAGTATTTGAAGAAAATTTTTGTTTTTAGATAAAAAGATGTGTGAAGTTAAGTTTTGTTGAAGGTTTACGTGTTTTTAATATATATTACATTTCAGAATTTGTAAACGCATGTGTCTACAATAGAGTAGATTAAACTTAGCAAAAAGGGTAGATAAACAAGTGGGTTCATATTAAGTTTATATATGAAATAAGACGTAAGTTTCCTTAATTTATTAGTTTATATATTTGAGAACGATGAAGTAATTTTGTACATCCTTAAATCAAAACGACGAATGAGTTTTACTATTAAAATTATCCTATGAAGATTAATAGTTATCTCATAATTAATATTATTTCTCTTTATATAACCGTGTATTTGCTGTTGAGTTCCTCTCGGACAACAAAAAGGTATTTTTCCATTACTTAATACATTTATTGAAAAATCTGAATATACTAGACGATGCAGCTTGAAGAGGACTACAATATACGATGAACAGCTTATTTTATAGTTCACTGGTTCAAGTAAGCAGACTTCTAATCATCGAATATGTGCGGGATGAAATCAGATTTTTTTTAAAAAATTTTCACATGAGAAATAATATTCTGATAGTTTTATTAAATTATTATAGAAGCGTTGAATAAATAGAAACAAAGAATGTTTATTATGCATGATATGTATATAAGATTCGGACGTCGATCTAAACCCACATTTTTATACAACTTAAAACAATCGAAAAGTTGATTCATTAAATTCGTTATTGTATCTCGAACTATTCTCGCTTGACTCTTTCTTCGGACAATATCCGCATTTGTTAAAATAATCACACCTAAATTTCTTTTTTTCATTTGCTATCATTGAAGTTGTTATACCAGGTACAGATCCTTGATGTCCAACTAAATATCGTTCATTATAATTTCATAATCTATATATGCAGGGTGATCCATAAGTAACTCGGCGATAAGAAATTTCAATATCTCCGCCAGATGTCGTCCAAATGGGCTGAAATTTTTACCTGTGATAGATGCATGTACCAAGTTTATATCCATAAAGCCATATGTAGGCAGATCCTTTGTTAAGTATTACTATTGACCTAAGCAAGAAAAATTTTATTTTTCTACAGATAGAACAAAATACGTATACCTAACAGAGGGTCTCGCTAGGCATGTCTTTATGGATATGAAGCTTTAACATGCCTGTATTATTGGTAAAAAAATCAGCTTCTTTGCTCGAGCTGTAATGCAGATATTCAATTTTTATTTTGGTAAACTGATTTTTGTGCCACCCTGTATATGCCCCAAAAGTCACGATACCAAGAGAAAATTAAATATCTCCGCTACGGCTCGAGCAAACGGACAAATTTTTTTACCAATAATAGAAGCACGTTCATACTCTAAATCTATATGGACAAGATTAGAGAGAGACTTTATAAAGCACCACTATTGACCTCAACAAAATAATTTTACTTTTTCATAGATACGATAGAAAACAATATACTTAACAAAGGATCTCTCTAGGCATGTCTTTATGATATAAAGCTTTAACATACCTTTGTCATTGATGAAAGAATCAGCTCGTCAGCTCGAGCCGTAGTAGAGATGTTCAATGTCTTTAGACAAAGAGACTTTTTTTCAAACTGTGCAAAAAGTAAATTTTTCTTGTAGAAGTCAATAGTGGTACTTAACAAAGGATCTGCCTGGACATGTCTTTATGGATATAAACTTGGTACAAGCCTCTATCACTGGTGAAAATTTCAGCCCATTTGAACGACATCTGGCGGAGATATTGAAATTTCTTATCGCCGGGTTCACTGTTGAGTCCGAAAGTAGGCGATTTATAAATCGATTTATTTATATTGATTTATAAATCATAAATTTTTCAACCGAAAATTTAAAATAGTTATAAACATTTTTGGTATTTATAAATCGGGCCTATTTATAAATCTGTTTTTAATTTATAAACGCTTGAATGATTTATAAATATTGAATTGATTTATAAATCCGGTCCATTTATAAATGTATTTGTAGTTTATAAATATATAAACGATTTATAAATATTCACTCGATTTATAAATATATTTTATTTATAAATGTATTTTTAGTTTATAAATATCTGAATGGTTTATAAATATTTACTCAATTTATAAATCTAGCTTGTTTATAAACGAATACTTGATAAATAAATGCGAGTATGTTGTATAAGCATCCGACCAATTTACGAATTTTGAACTGATTGATAAACTAAATTTATATCTAACTCTGCCTTATCACTGAACTCTCAATAAATAGATGAGTCGTAAACGTAAAAAATATATGAAGCAAACAGGTAAGAGCTATACAGAATCCTCAGATTTAGCAAATTAATAAGTCAAACACGTTTGTTCCTACAAATTGACAATCATTAATAATTAATTGAAATACGCCTCATTCGATAATAAAAAGATACACTTTCTATTTCATATATGATTGACTTTTTTCCCAGTTAATAAGTGAAATTTGTTTTGAAATACAACATTTCTAGATAAGAAGAATGATACAATATAATTTAGAAATAAATGTACATAACCATTACGAAAGACGAATACAACAAAAAGGAAATGAATGTAGATAAAATGATTAAGTTATCTTCACCATTTTAAGTGTGAATATGAATATATAATATACTCATGGTAGAATATGATTTTACCAAATTTAAAAGTACAGGGTGGACCGAAAGCCAGTTTACCGAAGAAAAAATTGAATATCTCGATTACGGCTAGGCCAATCGGGCTGATTTTTTTACCACAGTTAGAGACGGATATAAGGATCATTTTCATCCTAAACAAGGTTAGGCAAACTCTTTGTCAAGTAGTACTATTGGCATCAACAAAAAAAATTTACTCTTTTACATATATGCAAAAATAATATAGAATGAACAAAAACTATTTAACTAAAAGAAAGTATAATTAATTCTCTGAATGTGTATCAGTCACGTGTTGATCATTCATACAATGTTTGTCCCTTTATTTTTCTTCCTTTGTTCTGCTAGTTCAGGCGGATAGTTATCGCAAAATATACCTCTTTTTCTTCCTACGCTACTGGTCGTATTTATACATCATTTCTGTCTACACTTATTTGTTTTCATCCCTTCAGTCTTTTTCTCGTGTGTTCTTCATATTCGATCTTACATCCATCGTATAACTTTCTTGTGTGCTTATTCGTTTGATAAAAAATGCAGCGAAATATGACAAGAGAACAAAGAATCTTTGTCCTCAAACAATGGTGGACAACTGGAAAAACGTATAAAACAGTAAGTGAAGCTTTTCAAAATCAATTTCCTAACGACAAAATACCATCCAGACAAGCAATTCATAAACTTGCAAAGAAGTTTGATGAACTAGGCAGTGTGGATGACGCACCGCGAAGTGGAAGACCGTCAACAGCACAAAATGAAGAAAATATTGAACGTGTGTCTGAAACTTTCCGTCTTAGTCCACAAACATCTCAACGACGTGCATCAAATGAACTTGAAATTTCACGTACAGTCTTACGACATATTATGAAACATCTCAAATTAAAGTTATATAAACCACGATTATTGCAAGCTTTGAATGAAGATGATCCAGATCGACGAGTAGAGTTTTGTGAATGGATTACAAATTCTATAGAAGAAGATTTAACTGTAATAGATCGAATACTATAGACGGACGAGGCTATTTTTCAAATGAATGATCGAGTTAACAGACACAACTGTGTATATTGGAGTGATACAAATCCACACCTTTTCATCGAACAAGAACTCAATGCACCATCTGTAGTTGTTTGGGGAGGAATTTGGTCTCACGGTGTTATTGGTCCATATTTCTTCGATGATACTGTTACATCACAAAATTATATTCAAATGTTGAAGAATACTATCGTGCCACAACTTCAAGCACATCCAGCCTACCCAACAATGATCTGGCAACAAGATGGTGCACCACCGCATTATGGTAAAGTGGTACGAGATTTTTTAGATGACACGTTTGTAGATTGGATTGGTCGTCGAGGAACTATCGAATGGCCGCCACGTTCTCCTGATTTAACGCCTTGTGATTTTTCGTTATGGGGGATCGTCAAGGATCATGTTTACGCACAAAAGCCTCGTAATATAACTCATATGAAATCTTTAATTGAACAAGAATTTGCATCGCTCAATACTAATATTGAATTATGTCAAGCAATATGCCGATCTGTAGCTGACCGTTGTCAGATGTGTTTGAACAATGGAGGCAAACAGTTTGAACACTTATGTTAGATCGAAGAACATAGACAAATTTATTCATTTTTGCATGATAGTGTTTCTTTTTCTAATATTAATAAAGAATTATAACATGCATTCGAGAAGAATAAAGGAATAAGAGCGAACACTTTTTGCATTAATTTGATAAAATGGTTTTTGTGCATTCTATATTATTTTTGCATATATGTAAGAGAGTAAATTTTTTTTGTTGATGCCAATAGTACTACTTGACAAAGAGTTTGCCTAACCTTGTTTAGGATGAAAATGATCCTTATATCCGTCTCTAACTGTGGTAAAAAAATCAGCCCGATTGGCCTAGCCGTAATCGAGATATTCAATTTTTTCTTCGGTAAACTGACTTTCGGTCCACCCTGTATATTTACTTACTCTTAACCTCAAAACTGACTCGAAATTTCAAGTCGATACCTTCGACAACCCGTCAAACAGTTTTCTTATAAAACATCATAGATTTCAAATATTAATCCAGGCGACACCATTTTTCTATTGGGGTGAAGACACAAACACGTGGACAATCTTTGGAAACAAACATATCTGCAAAACTACAGACTTATTTTATACGATATGATCCATGCTTCAATTCGGGAGACAAATTGTTATTATCTTAACAAAAACCTTCTGCAGTCAAAAATTCATATAAAAATTTTTACAAAAACTAATACTATCGATCGATTTCTCGATCTGAACAATCTTTCATCAAACTTTATAAAGAATCACTATTTTTAAAAAAATATTTTTTTGCATTAAAAATTTTTCAAAATCATAAAAGAACCGAGCGTGCCTTTCGATTCCTCGACCCCGAAAACCTTTGATCAGACTTTATAAGAAAATCATTATTTCCTTAAAAAAAGCCGTTTTTAGCAAAAAAAAATTATTCGGAAAAATTGAAAAACTAATAGTGCCATTCGGTTCCCCGACCAAGAAAATCTTTGATCATACGTTAAGCGTTGAGTTGACCGTGAAGTGTGATTGTTTTATCGATTTTTCTAAGAACATGTTTTTTTGACCTTTGACGCTGACGACAAGCAAGCAGGCAGTTAAACTATTTTTTTCATATAACCCTCTCTGCAGGCGAGGAAATATGAAGTGTTTTTGACCTTAACACAAACAGACAAAGTATTTTTTTTCATATGACCCTCCTTACAGTCGAGGGAATAATTATAAGTTGCCTCATTGACAACAGATTATGATGAAAGATATGCAAAGTTCTCTTGAATTCCTAATTTATCTGACGGGTTCCTTAAGCAACGACGAAACGCGTCGTATATAGCTTGGAATTCGTTCATTAAAAACCTCACCCTCAAGATACTATTATGGATATGGAAGATATCATTAACTGATTGCGTGATCGAATACCCATGCATTTAGCCCATCAATCTTTTTGAACGCAAAAAAATAAAAAATAAAATTTACCATTTTTATTGAGAATTGTTATTGCTTGATTAATGATAAAAAATAAAGAAAAGAAAAAGATGAATTCTTCATTTTAAAATGCTATTTGTTTTATTCAAGGTGTGAAGTCTCGTACACATTAATTATCAATGTGCTTAAGATGCACATTCATATCCCTCTGCAGATACACCTCAACATAATAAGGTAGAGGACGACTGGAATCGAATTTACTAAAGTCCATCTTCAAGGTGTGTCTTGCCTCTTCAGATGGATTGATAAATACGATTCTCCAAGTATTAATTGGATTGTCTTCTTGGCCAGTGACACCATGCTGTACGTGAAAGACGGGTTGCTGTTGCGGTACTTGCATTGGCTTCCAATCAATAAAGTTTTCGTCTCTCTTTCCAATAAACGTAACCAACTGATTAGCATCATCGAGAAACACTTCTTCAAGTACGTTGTCGAATACGTTTGGATTCAGAAACTGACACTGAATAGTCCATCTGATGAATGCATTGGCATTCAACTGACGATGTGTCTTGGCATCCTTAACAATACTACCTAGAAATGTGACTGGATCAGCTGCCTTTTTCCTCTCCATATCCCAGAGCTGTGTTCTGGTCATACGAGTTGGAGGTTCAGTTACATAGTTTTTACTAAGAACAGCATTGATATCAATATCATCAAGAGTTAGGGCTAGGTTGCTTGGATCATTCCATGCATTTTCGAATACACACTTTGCTTCAGATAGGTTCATCGTAGGCAAAACAGATGAAGACATTGCGCTTGTTTTAATTAATATTTTTATTTGCTAAATTAAAAAGCGATTCTTATAGGAAACTACATTGTTGTTTTAATGAAAGACACATGCCAGACTCTTCAAAAAAGAAACTCTAAAGTAACACTTTAGCGACATTTCCTAGCAGTTTTGCGTTTTTTTTGGGTCGAAATCAAACCCATAGACCTACAATAAACCATGGGCTTGAGGTCATGCCCCATGGGCACTTGTGAAAAAATCTGACCGGCCCAGCTCACTCATGGTTTTTGTTTTAGAAATTTTCGGCCCATGAGCAGAGTTGGAATGGGCTTGACCTAGCCCATTCGAACCCGTTACCTATGTACATATATAAATAAATATTTGAAATAAAAGAGCAGAGTTTGAAGAAACTAATCATATCCAAATCCAACCAATTTGGTGAGTTTCGATATCTAATCCCAACCCAAACTCAAACGGTTAGGATTTGGTGGATGTCCAATCGAGAGAAAGTAAATCATGCATGAGTATTATTTCATCCAAAAAAAGTATCGATCATGATATTTCATATGAATGATGACGAATCTATACTGTACTCTCGTTGATCTCGAAAATATACACACATGGTACTCTGAAAAAAAAATAGAAGTTTGACAGTACTATATAATGGTTCTCAAATACGTACAGAACCATTTTTTGGTTCTGAATGAAAATATGAAACTTTTAAAGGTTCTGACACATAATTCTGAACCATAGATAGTTCCGTACAGTTATTTTGAACTATAAACGGTTCTGTGAAAAAAGGACTGAACCTCAAAAGGTCTTTTTACGTAACAATCTAGAACCACGAAGGGTTCTCTCTGCTAATACAGAACTGATAAATGTTATTCAACTGAAAGCTGCTGAACCCTATGGGTTCTGTTCGGTTATAACGAACTTGTTTATGGTCTTTTACAAAATGATTGGCTGAAAGGTGAAAAAGTTCAGTCTGACAGTGCTAAATCTTATGTGCTTCTGTTGCTCTATGATGAGATAGAGAAAGTTCTCTATGTGATTTTATTGAACGGTGAAAACTTCGTCGTCGAACAACAAACTTTAGAAGCGTCTATCTATTATTATTTGAGTTTAACTGACGTTTTGTCAGGGAAAAAACATGGCACTATACGGAAATTATGTGGTTTCGTGGAACTTTAGTATGCTTTTTAGGTTTCGTGAAATGTTACTATATCTCATAAGGTATTGTATGAATCGACGGAATCCTAATAGAGTTCCCTAATCTTATAGGTTTTGTGTAAAACTCTTACAAATTTTTCGAGCCTTACAGCTTTCGCAGTATACCTTGTAAAAGTATTGCAGTCAAAGGTTTCACACTAATCTTTTTCTCGTCTCATCTAAAATATAGATAAATGTCAATCTATCAGAAACTCGACGGATCTGACTTCGTTCGTCTATTTATCTATCTACATTTACTCTGTAATCAATTTTGGATATTAACCCTTGGGTGCCGGGCGTGGTATATTTACCACCTCAGATTTTGAGAAATACTCGAAATAGTATTTATACCACTCGAGCCACTAAAGGGTTAAAGTAATAAATAATAATTTATTTAGCAGTCTGCATAATGCTTGTTAATGTTCTATTTGCATAATGGGCGATTTTATCCTATTTATCCAAAAGCTTAAATAAAAAAAGTTTAGGGTGAAACCATGGGAAGCCTACCAATTTTGAAAAAGTTTTATTTCGATGAGAATCCAATGAAAAAGTGCCTTTTTGTCCGATGTTTTCGTCGTATTAGGTGGGTAGTCGATGAAAAATAGTTGTGGAATAGGTTTAGCTTTCATGAATACTGCAATGGGAGAGGTCTACGAAATTCTTTCAGAACATTCATGTATTTTGTGGGAATCACAGTACATCAAAGTCGCTTTTCTGATAGGAAAAATGCATAGATGTACCTAAAAAGAATCGTCAATCTCGACTAGGGATGTACAGCTCACACTCATAAGCGCTCATATGAGCGTGAGCGCTATACCGCTCATGCTCTCGCTCATAGGAGCACTCATGAGCGTGAGCGTTTTCGTTTTTGGATAACCTTAAATATAAAAACTACTCCATTCCTATTTTTCATCGACTACCTACTTGATGCGCCGAAAAAATCGGCTTAAGAAGAACTTTTTCAAAAAGTGGTAGGCTTCCCATGGTTTCACCCTTTATTTTTTTCAAAAACAAACTCGGCACTAAAGGGTTAAAGTACTACTTTGAGACTTCATAACTGTCTATGTTAAGTTTGTCATTGTGCTGATATGGAACGTTTCATTTATGTAACAATCACATCTTTTTCTTCTCAGAATCTTTGAATGCTTTAATGTTTCGCCGAAAGAAACTGATTCATATAACTAAAAAACACTGGTAACAGGTATCACTTGATTCGCTAATATTAGTGATTGATGGGTCATATGACCGTTAATATTCAGTTGAAATTCTTTCTCTTAACGTACAACTTGCTTAAAATTAAGTGAATAAGTGGGTAGTGTAAGGGTAGTACTATTCTACTCAATTTTTCTCGATCGAGAAAGATCTATTTTGCAAAAAGAATAATCTTTTTTTTATACAACTTGTCTAAAGTTTTCAGGGTCGAGGAATTCAAATCTGTGCTTAAATTTTCGAAATTTTGAGTTATCCTTTTTCAATCAGTAAGGACTACTTTGTGCAAATAATAATTTCTTTTTCTAAAACTTGACCGAAACTTTTCCATATTGTGGAATCTAAATCTATATACGATTTTTCAAACTCTTCGGGTGGCCATTTTTTCAAGTCCGACAACCTCAAATTTGATCGACAACTGTTATTTTTGTAAAAAGACATTTCCTGACTGAGAAAAATTAACTTCTACAATATTACCCTCACATCAAACATTCATGCGCTTAATTTTCAGAAAATTATCTGTTAAGAGAAAAAAAATTAAACCTCGCATTAACACTTAACCGATCTATTAACCGTTGGTATTAACGAATTAAGCTATACCAGTCACCCTTTCTTTATTAATATTAATGATTAAGCCATTGTTCCGTGCTTAACATGCAATTAATGTAAATGGTCCGATATTATTGAAGCCGTCCTAGCATCGATACAGGGATACAGATATAGATATAGCGGAATAGACCAATATTTAGCGAGACAGACATAGATTTCTAGGATACATTAAGGAAATAGATTGGTGGATTACATTAAGGAATTAAACTAAGGAGATAGATGCAGATTTAGGGATACATTTAGGAGACTAATTAAGGAATTAGACTGACGAGATACGTTAAAGAATGTGACTAAGGGATAGACATAGATTTAGGAGATAGATTAAGGGAATAGGTCAAGCAGCTAGGTTAAATAGTTAGATCAATGGGTTAGGATAAGAAATTAGAATAAGGAGATAAAATAAGGGATTAGATTAAGGTATTAGAATAAGGGAATAGAGTTAGGGATTCGGATAAGGGGATAAAATAAGGAATTAGAATAAGGAGACAGCGTAATGGATGGGGATAGAATAAGAAGTTGAGATAAGGAATCAGAATAATGGGATAAAGTAGGGGATTCGGATACGGGGATAGATTAAGGAGTTAGGACAAGGGGATAGAATAAAGAGTTAGATATAGATGTAATAGGATAAGGATGGGAGTAAGGGGTTAAGGATAGACATAGAGGCAAAGTATACAAATAAGGAGTTAGATATAGGAATAAGGGGTAAGGATAGATGTAGGGGTTTAGTATAGGCATAAAGGTTATAGATACATATGAGGGTGATGAACCTTCTCAGTATACACTTATTTGTGCTGAGCTGAACCATTTTCTCTATATAAATGTGAACGATTTTGCTAGTTTCGCACAGAACCATCTTTTAGACAGGACCATCCAGCGAGGGTTCCGTACAGTATCAAAGAGCAGAACCCATAAAAATGGTTCTGTCAAACTCCTATTTTTTTTCAGAGTACTATGGTTGAAATTAGATGAATTTAATACTTATAACTTCTGAGCCGCTATGAGGAATGATACAACCTCTTTTTTATTGAAACATGTATTGTTTTAAAGGATAAGGAGAATTATATCATTTGTGTCTTTGGTTGATGTAAGAATGATGAACAGAAAAAAAAATATCAACGCAGTTCTCTTATGTCTATATAGTGTTTTGTTCTTACTGGGATAAAACAGATGTCTGTAATAATAAACTAACTTGAATATGGATATACGTACCTTGTATTATTTGTGGAAATAAAACGCTGCGTTATTTGATATGGTAGCTTCACAAAATGATACTCATCATAAAATACGGTACGATTATAATATATAAACGGCTTGCCAATATGACAGAAAAGAAACACGAATCAATGAAGTATGAATGCATGAGCGAAGAATAGTAAATAGCCATTATATTCCTCTCTCCAACACGCACCACATACGGGGTAGTCATGTGAAAAGAAACGAAATTTCACATTGATTATGTATGTAAGCATAGAAATGCATTTCTATACCTAATCTGTTTTCTTCAAAAGTTCTACATAGAAAATGTTAAAACGACTTACAACATAACATTGGAAGATCATATTACGATACCTACTTAAAGTAGATTATAGCATGAAAACAACTTAAAAACAATAAAAGGTTTTTTAGAAAAAAAAATTTTTTTGACAATAAAAATAAATCTTTATGAATGATATGATGTAATTTACTTGCACAACAGTTTACAGAAAACGTCACATTAAATTCAACAAATTCAAAAATATTAATATTATATGTGGGCAAAATCAGTCAAAACGGGTCATATACCCTTTTCATTTAGCTTTATTTTTTTTTACAAGGACGATTCTTTTGAATAAGTTCTTTTAGCATAAACATGTGTAAAAATACTGACTCTTTCAGACATCATTTTATTAAAAATTAATTAGTTAAAAAATGAGTGAATATATCCCTAATTATATGAGAAAAAAAATCAAAAACTTTCAGAGTAGACTCTATTCTACGAACTAGATCAATGGTAAAATTTTCAGCAGAATCAGATTCCAAAACTTTCCCTCATAAAAGTGGAAATTTTTTGAAAAATCTAGACATGTTCAGAAAAACTTTGGAAAATGATTTTGTAGGTTTAGGAACTGCCTACAGAATGTAATATTTAGTTTTGAAAAATATTGAATCACTTCGAAGCTTTGTTAAACGCAACTGCACGAAGTGAAAATCAATGTCTTTTATGAAGTCACATCGCTAACAGTAGGTTTTTTTAGTGATAATTCTTTCGAACAAAGATGTCTAAGGCTGATTTTTTTAAGGCATGTAGAAAAAGTCAACATACGCATAAGGTATAAAAACTACACTCTAAAAAAATAACTGCTTCACCGAACCTAAAAAGGATCTTCGCCTGGCATACAAAAAGATCCTTTTTTGGTTCTATAGAAAATGAGGTTTCATATGAAACCTTTCTGGAACAGGTGCGGAAAAGGTTTCGCTCGTATGGATTCACACCGAGATAGTTCCAAAAATGGCATTTTGTCATTTAAAACCATTTTTATTATCTAAAACTACCGTTTCTAACAGCTGAACGTCATTTTGAAGCAAAAAATAACCAAAAATGAACTTTTTAAAGGGCATCAAAGCGATATCAAGTGCATTTAGTACCAAACACACGAAAATATGTTTTATACTCTTTAAGAAAGTCCCTTCTGCTATTTTTTGCTTTAAAAGCACGTTGAGCTGTTAGAAACGGTAGTATTGGATAACAATCAATGCATGTTTATGAAGGTATTTTATTAAGTTGAGATGATCATAATCGATTTGTTTATGTCACAATTTGTACTCACCACACGAATGAAACATTACAAAACAATTACACTTTCATCATCAATACAATTTATATCAACATTAGTAAATAGTATTGATTTTGGACCAGTCCAATTAATCAAATAACAGTAACACTTGAAACAATAAATCGTTATGATGAAGCTTTAACTAAACGAAATAAATTATTTAATGAACATGTTCAAGCATAAAAAAAATTATGGAAATCTGGTATTGATATTGACACCAATAGAAAAATCAGTCATTTGTATTACCAAGAATTATATTTGATACACATAGAGATGGTCAAAATGATACAGTTATAGCAATATTTTCAAGAGCTTTAGATATTGCTCCACATGTTAATAGTTCGGTGTATTATTTATTATCTAGTTCACGGTGAGGATTGACTGTAAGTATTTCTCAAATATCATTTTTATATTGAGATATAAATCATGATGTTTAGCTATGGTATTAGTCCTGGTAGATTAGCATCACAATATTATTTCGATGTAATGTTTTTTGATATGAATTGATAAATATGATATTAATTTAACTTTTCAGATTTGGTTGTATGATTTCTTAAGGTATATTATGCCTGCTCTTTTACCATTTTATCCATCACTTGCAACTAATATTCTTCGTTATCGATATAATAGTTTAAATGAATCAAATAAAATTGCTCGAGTATTTGATTATAATGGATCAATGTTTGCTTGGACAGCGTATGTATTAACTACATAAAAATATACCAAAATAATATATTATGAATTTTTTTTAGATCATATTTTAGTCGACCACAAATGAAACAAAACAGTTTTTTTTTCTTATTTTTATTAAATTTTTTATTATGGTTGTTGTGATGGTAAAGGTGGCTGAGAACTTTGTATTGAACAACATATAACCGGTGATGCAGCGGTATCTGTACAAATGTATTGTTATGCTACAAAAGACAATCTTTGGTTAGAAAACATTGGTTGATCTTTATTATGTGACATAGCTAAATTTTAGTCTAGTCATGTAACAAAAACGAATAATATAACATATTCAATTGATAAAGCTATGCCAGGTGATGCACGGTGTGATAATGATGAAACAAAATGTGGTGATATTGGTGTAAATAATGCAATACAAACAAATGCTATTGCTATTGTATCATTACAATTAGCAAAACAAGTTGGACATATGTTTGGATTTGAAATTGATCCAGAATGGGATATAATTGCCAAGAAAATAAAAATTAATTTTAATTATATAAAATAACGCTCGTCGCTGCGACTCGCTTAACCCTCGACTGAGTTCTATTTATCATTATCTCTTACTGGTGGCTAGATTCTACTCTGATAACTATGCTGGATACATGTGCATATATACACGGGTTGCTAGTGACAACTGTTCTATAAGATCCAGTCTTTAAACAATTTATTTCATTTAATAAACCCTTCCTTCACCAAAAAAAACTATTTGCAAATTCTGCAAAACTGATCATGCCATTCAATTTCCCGATCCCGAAAACCTTTGCTAAACGTTAAGCGTCTAGTTGTCCTAAAAGATTTCATTCATTCATGAATTTTTTCTAAGAACATGATTTTTTTTTTGACATTTCGCCGCCACAAAAATCAAGCTAACAAACTATTTTTTTATTATAAATCCCTTCAGTCGATGGAATACCAATAACAATCTTTAATCGGCCCGAACAACCCCATGTTTCAGCTGTACTTAGGTCTGACCAAAACTTCTGGCAGCATTAAATAAAAATATAAAAATGCAGAAATATTTTTAATTTTGCTTTATCAAATATTGAGGATAGTTGCCAATATTATTTAGAGCAAGTCCAATCCTTTCGAACAACTTGTTAAAAGTTCTTTTGAAGTCTTTTTCTTCAAAAATTTTTAGGTATCTTGGAAACCGCATGGACTTATCATGTGTCATTTATTTAATCAACTAAATTATGTTCGATAGAATATGTTTACCGAAAATTACATAGTATCAGGCCTGACAAATATGGTAGATGTGACATCATATTGATGCCTTCTTCTGTCATATAGTTAAAAACATTGAATGAGTATGTATTCAATGATGATTGTCAAGCAATTCTGTACAATTCGAAGTTGATAACTCTGTTTCTTTTCATATTTCATTAACAAAAGCCTTCGAACAACTTTCCATATAATACTTGTGACGTATAGTCTTGCCTTTATCTACACTATGTATAAAAACACAACTATTCGATTTAAAGAATATACCACACGAGATTATGGTTAAACTTTGTCTTCGTAAACAATAGCCTTTGATGATGCATCTTCAATTTGCCAGTTAGCATCAAATGAATTATGACTAATCTATATAAAATAACACCATATCCCATCATTAGTAATGCTAGAACGTAACTGACATGATCGAACAAAATTCCACTAAATTTTTAAACGAATTCAAATACGATTAATTCATGCCGTTTCCAAGATACACAAATATTTTTTCAAAAAAAGACTTCCAAAGAACTTTTAACAAGTTGTTCGAAAGGATTGAACTTGCTCTAAATAATATTGGCAACTATCCTCAATATTTGATAAAATAAAATTAAAAATATCTCTACATCTTTAGATTTTTATTTAATGGTCACAGAACTTTTGGTCAGATCTAAGTACAATAGGGGCAATATTGACGGCCCAAGAGACGGTATCTCTAACCCCCTCTCCATCCACTTGTTTCTTCACTATTATATTAGTAAAACATGATGGCACTGGAAGCAAATTATTGCATATCTATGATAACCTTTAACTGGCCCAAACAACCCTATGTTTCAGCCGTAAAATAGTGGCAATATTGACAGCCAAATGAACGGTTTCTCTATCCCCCCTCCACTCGCCTGTTTCTCTCCTATTGTATTGGTAAAACATCATAGTGTTCGAGGCGTATTTTAGCATATCTATGATAATGCTCAATCGGCCCGAACAACCCCATATTTCACCTGTACAATAGTGGCAATATTGGGTCATCTCTATCAGATAGGACTGGAGTGCGTGTTGGTGCCCGTATTATATAAAAAGTGAAGGCCTATGGATACCCATACAGCGTAGCATTATAGGCCTCATGGGTGACTAATAGAACAAGCCTTGAGGTCCGATGTGGGTCCCCATATAGTGGCCGCGAAGATCTGTGAATACTGCCACATAATAGTCCTTGAGGACCTACGGGTTCGTATATTGATGATTTCAGGTGGCTTTCTTTTGTCCTCAATACTTTATTGAGCGTGACGTAAATCCCGTCCACTAGAGACATAATTTTTTTTCCTCTGAACTTCATCACGAGATCTGAAAGAATTTTAGACGATGTTTTTCTGACCCGTAACAAACAAACGCATTTTCGTTTTTTCCGTATGACCCTTCCTTCAGTCAAGGGAAAAACGGTCGTTCCTGATTGGTCCATTTTCTAACCAATGCTCAGTCAAATCAAAAATTCGTCCTCAGTTTCGGATTCAGGGCCATCGATAACCTATATAGACTTTCATCAAAAAAATCAAAAACGTAAGATGTTAAAAAAGTTTTGGGTTCATGTTCTTTTGACCTCAATGTTTTTTTGACCTGCGACAAATAAACGCATTTTAGTTTTTTCCGTATGACCCTCCCTTCAATCGAGGGAAAAACTAACGATATTTATATTATGAACATTTTTTATTATCGATCTTAACAGAAACAATCTCAGTGAACAATAACTATCAGCAATAAAATGCCAGCACGTATTATTAAAACAATGAGTGTAGTTATTCGATTGAGTTTCAATTCAATTTTACTAATTTCATAAAGTCATGTTGTATGAATATCTACAATTTAGACTGATCAAATGCAACTAAGTGCTGCACAAATTGGTATCCCTCAAGAGCCGATCTCCACAAAGATACCGGAAAAGTATGCCTCAAATTAGATCAAGCATTCATTTTTCAAATGTTTAACTATTTATTTAAAGGAAAACGATTGCACGAAAAACCATTCTGCTAATAATCCTAGGAAGTATCATCGGTTTCGGTATCATTGCTACAGCTATTGCTGTACCTATTATACTAACCGATGTGCAAGCAACACCATTGTCAAGTGTGACAAACACAACGACATCACAAAGCGGTATGTACACATTAGAATACTTGAATAATGATATGCATCACTGAGAAGGTTACATTATAGTGACTAATACATATTCTTCGACTCTCAGCTCTTCTACTCTTAGCTCTTCGGCTCAATCAAGTACTATTACTTCGCGTTCTTCAACTGTTACTACACACAGCTCTACAACAGTTACAGTCTCGGCTTCTTCAAATTTTATTTCGTCCAATTACTCTGGTCGATTAGCCAATACAAGTAATAGTTATGCTCGACCTTCTGCCAGCGGTGTATATTATTATGAGGCAATTCAAGTAACTGTCCCTATACCGGGCTATTACAGTTTGAAAAGCATCAGTGCTGCTGATATGTATGGATATTTGTATATTAATAATTTCGATTCAATCAGTACACTCGATAATCTTCTTGCAAAAAGTGATGATGAAGGAGGTTTAAGTCAGTTTTTAATTCAGTATGTCCTACAGGCAAATATCACATATATCCTGATAGCTACCACATATAACCCCCGTACATTATCAATCTATTCAATTATGGCTTGGGGTCCAGCAAGTGTCAATTTTGTT
>JAJEKB010021087.1:834442-845081 GCA_022393335.1 Macrotrachela quadricornifera
TTTCCATGTTATACATGACACATGTGAGAAGAAGGAGGAAAATTCCATACTTTTCTCCGTTCTTCTTATCTACTTTTCGTTTGACTATATAAAGACGAATGAATTTAGAGAACCGTAAAGATGTCGTTCGAAGGAACCGATTCAGAAGAAAGCACCAGCTCACTCAGTGAAGTGAGTTCTTTAGATGATGATTTTGATGGAATGCATCTGGAATCTGAAAGTTCCGATGAAGAAATGGCTGTTGACGAAGTGGATTCAAGCAGTTGGTACGAAATAGAATCGGAACCTGATGCAGAATTCGTGGAAGATTATGGACTCGTCGAAGAAGTAGTTTCTGCTTCAGAAGACAACACAATCAATCCTATCGATTGCTATCGCCATTTCATTACGGACGAAATTATTGATCTTATGGTTCGTGAAACTAATCGCTATGCGGAGCAATATTTACAAACTCATGAGATTAGCAGACGATCGAAATTTCGTCAATGGAAATCAACCAACAATCAAGAGATGTGGAAGTTCTTTGGTATCATTATTGAGATGGGATTGGTACAAATGCCCAAACTGAAATACTATTGGAGCAGTAGTCAATTGTACCGATTAGATATCATAAGAAATTCCATGTCGAGGGAGAGGTTTGAATTACTCCTGAAGTTTTGGCATTTCACGAACAACAATGAGAAGAATTCGGACCAAGACAAGCTATTCAAGGTGAGGCCGCTCTTAGATTTGCTCAAAGAGAGATTTACATCAGTCTATATGCCTGGCTCAGTTGTTAGTATCGATGAAAGTATGGTACCATGGCGAGGTAGACTTTCGTTCAAACAATACATCTCTGGAAAAGCACATAAATACGGCGTGAAGATATACAAGCTAGCGGCTGTCAATGGATACACCTGGAGCTACATGATCTATACTGGTCAACAAGATCCTATGGCAGGTCTTGGACATGTTGAATCAGTCGTGATAAATCTATTGAATGGTCTTTCGGGATGTTATCGAACCGTGGTGGCTGACAACTTCTTTACTAGTATTTCTTTAGCAAAACATTTGTTGGAAAAGGAAACGTATCTTATCGGAACAATAAGGAGTAATCGTGCTGGATCAGGGCATGATGTTGTTCAGAAGAAGCTCAAGCGTGGTGAAGTTTATGGGCAGCAGAACGAAATTGGTATAAAACTGATCAAGTGGAAAGATAAAAGAGACGTTCTGATGATATCTACTAAACCATCCCATTCAGCAACTGTGGTGAATACTGGAAAAATCAATAAACTGAATGAACGCATCGTGAAGCCGCAGGTTGTTCTCGATTACAATGAAGGCAGACAAGTTACTGACTTATCAGATCAACTATCAACATACCATACATGTCTAAGACGGTCAGTAAAATGGTATAGAAAGGTGGCATTCGAGTTGATATTTGGAACTGCAGTAGTTAACAATTATTTGATTTACAAGGAAATTTATGCATCAAGCAACATACAGATCTTACAGTTCCGTGAAAGTCTGGTGCGATCTTTACTCCTTGGTATACCCATCGAGAAGCTGAAACCTGGTCCAAGACAACAATTGGCAAGTCATTCCAAGCGCAAACTTGGTGATCACAAGCTCGAAGAAAAGAAAGGATCTGATCACGATGTTCGAAGACGTTGTGTCGGTTGTTACGAGAAAAACAGAAAACAACAATCAAGAGAAGCGTGTCATTCGACAACAAAGAAAATAAAAACTTTCTGTCCTGATTGTAACAAATTTTTTTGTCTTGATTGTTTTAACGAGAAGCATTATGCTATGTAATAAATGGTTTTAGAAATAGCGAAGGGGAACGAGATCGTCCATTATTTATAACCTCTCGCATAAGAATAAAAGAGGAAAAAGCGTTCTTCTATGAACTTTCTTGCTAAAATATGATGGGGCCCACCGGTGGGCCCCATCGTGCCCAATGTGTTAATATATCTATTTCTCATTTATTTTCGCTCGAACAAATCATAGAACCTGAAGTTTTTAAAAAAAACAAAGTATTCTCTTGACTTGTTCTAATCGATTTTTATGAGGGTTATCAGATGTATGAGACTCTATAGTTTTTTACTCTTGAGTTGAATTTGCTTCTCTATTTAAACAACTAATCGCCTAACTATTCACTAGTCATCCTTTAAGACGATTTTCGAACACGAAACCGATCATTTTGATGATATCACTGTATTTCGTAGTGCATTTTTGTACAAAAAGACTTAATTTTGATAATCAGCCTGCCATTTGTGACGCTGTTAGTCATCCGTTACAGCGATAAATAACAGTATCTCTGACATATTCACATTTTGCCCTTTCAAAATCGCTTACAATAGTCCAAGGACACCTTTTTTCTAAATATTATAAAAAATTTAACGGCATATCTTTCAAAGCAATCTAATTTTTATCATTTTTCTGAGTGAAAGTATATGAAAAATAGATTTTATTTCCAAGATGTTTCTTATTTTTAATATAGTGGAAAAATAGAAACCTTTTATGCATCTTTTTTCAATTTTCTAAAAATGCACCAGTAGAAATCAATAGAATTTTTTGATACAGTTGTTGTACAGAACGTCGGCAATGTATTTTAAAAAAATCATGGTTTTGGCATCTGTGAATGCAAATATACATACACACTAAACTTTGTTGATAATATGCAGAACGTTCAATTTAATTTAGAATAGGATCTTAAAATTTTTTCAAATATTGGGCCTCCCCAAGCCTCCTCTTTCATTTGTTAGGGGAGGCTTGAGCGTCTCCAAGCCTAATGGATCCGCCGCCCCTGACTAGAGATAGAAATCGTGAAAGAACTGAAAATTTTACGAATAAGTAAGTTTTTCTGCTAATAAAGTATGTGTAAGTGAATAGAAGAAAATACAAATTCAATTATCAATGTCCTCATCTATTTCGCTACTGGCTTCAGCCTCTGATTCATTAGTGGTATTGTTATCCGTTTCATTTTCTGTATCGTCACTTGTATCGCTCTCAATTTCGCTTCTGGTTGATGCTGATACGGTTATTTGATACTTTTGATTATTATCGTCATCATCATCATTGTCAATTGGCTCTTCCTCAATACGTTCAATATATTTATCTGCTCGTCTGAAAACAAGCTCATGTTTCTCTGCATGGACAATATAACTTCTAGCAGTTGCAGGATTCAAGGCAGTCATCCACTTCGAAGCCAATCGTTCCATATCAGTCAATCGGAAGCTGGTATTGTTCTTTCTAACGTAGTCTTTCATATCAGTTCATGCTAACTCTATGGGATTTAATGTACAATGTTTAACAGATTATCTGAAAGAAATCACAGTGGCTTCTTTAAAACATATGAAAGAAGGTTTTGTCTCTTCAGTTAACTGACAATGCCATGTTATATTGTCAATGATAATCGCAACTCTGGCTTGAGATCCTTGAATATCGAGAGAAAGTTGGTATTAAGATTTAAACTACAACTCTGATTTTTTAAATTACCATATTGACATCTTAAGAGAGGCGATATCCTTGAAATTCAGTCAACAAAATGCATTCCGTCCATAAAATGGACTTGATCACATTTAAAAACATCTATTGTAAGCAGGTGAAACCCATTCTTGCTGCTCATGGCTGAAATAGCTAAGCGAGCTTCTATAAAATATAACATCATGATGTGCGATCATGTTGTTTAACTATAAGAGGATACTGATACCTCTTGTATCATTATGTTTGAAATGGCTAGCTTTTGTTTCAGACTCTATCGAAATCATTTTCTTTTCCTCGTCGTGAAAATAGACCACTGTTCCATTATTGCGAATATCATCGAGTGAACGAAAATATTTCACTCGTTGAGCCATGAAATTTATTGAGTCTAGCGGAAGAGATGTCTTCAATGTTTGTCTGTAACGAAAACCGAGCTTTTTCATCCATTGGAAAAGTGTTGTTCTACTCTGAATTGAAAAACCTGGATTTTCATGTAAAAGTCGAATGAGAATTTTTTCAGTTGTCAGATAAAGTTGTTTTGCAAGAATTGCATGAAACTGATACCTAGTCAGAAAAATATTATCAAATATTTAACAGTTATTTTAATTGATACCGAATACTGTCCGACTCGAATTTAGTTAGTACGATTGCTTTTTATCCCCTATTTCTCTTCTGTTTTGGAGAATCCGGTGTAGGTACGTCCACAATAACTTTGTGCTTCTTGTGCGATTGCTTCGCTGATGAACTCGCTTCTGAAATTGTTTGACTTCTCATTTGTCTTTTATCTTTCTTATTTTGTTCTTGTTTTTCTTTTAAACTGGTCACTTTCTTTTCAGAATCGAAAGAATAATCTTTCTGAAATGTCAAGCATTGATATTAAGCGATCGGTTATATTGGATAATCGAGTTTGAAGTCCGTTCTTTCTCTTCCTGCGAAACTGATTATTCGAAGCAATGACTGCTTCATGTCTTTACCGTACTCTTTCCCGTCTGGCAGTGTCGAGTAAAAGTTCGACTAAATTAATGGTCATACAAGCACAAAACTTATGAGAGGATCAAATAATAATAAATGCCTCTCTTTTGATCCTTTGAGCTTATCAGCAAAGATTAAAAAATACTCACGTATATTAGAAAAACCTACTTACTCGTAAAATTTTCAGTTCTATCGCGATTCGTTTCTATAGTTGAAGGCTCATTTCATTTGACTAACCAGAACACTCTTTTCGAGACAAGTTGAACTATTTTGTGGTATATGACATATTTTGTACATTTCAAAAACAACTCAGAACATACGAAAATACAATACTGTTCTATCCAAACGTCAAATGATAGAGACCTGCAGTTTATGTAGTTTTATAGAACAACATCCGGGCTATCTAATCCATTTCTGTATAAGAAATATATATTGAGGTATATGAGAATGATAAAATTAGGTATGTTACTTAGCTGATCAGTTGTACCTTTATATGATGCCATCCTTTTAGTTTTTATATAGAAATGGTGCCCAGATCCTATCCTTTCGAACAGTGAAAAACTGCAGCTCTCTAACTCTTTCTTATCAAAAGTTATTCGAAAAATGGCAACCTGCTTTTTATTTCTGAATCGATAATAGTTGAGTCTTTATTTTATCTTTATTCTAGATACATATAAAAACACATATTAATCCTCGATAACACCGCGATTGAAACACGTCATCGCCTCTTATATAGTATCGAACACGTTTCCCAAATAACCAGATAAAACAGAAAAACAATTTCACACCCGTCTTACAATATAAGACAACCGATAAAGACTGCAATCTTTGCTCATCTTCATCAAATTCATAAATTACATATAACAAATACTTTAACTTTAATAACGCTACAACCAACAAAACTATAGCATCTCATTTTTAACAGAATCAATATTGAAGAATGCCATTTTGATTTTCTATTAATTTTATTTTATTAGATTCCATTTATGCGAATTATTTCAGCTCACACTCCCCCCCCCCCCCCTCCAAAGATCGATCTCAGTTCAGATGCATTCATATGAGATGAAATTTGTGGCATATGTTGGAACTGAGGTGAAGAGGCTCTGATAAAAGTTTCAGCTCGATATCCTGATGTTTGACACAGATATGAATCAAACAACGGTCAAAAATTGCTCATTTTGTCCGCAAGATGCCTCGGTGGATCTTCAATCAGTATATAGATTTAAAGAGCATCTCAAGGTATAGATCCTATGAGGCTCCTTTTTTTTCAAAAACTCTTATCTATCAAGCGGAGAAAAGGGGTGACAAGTTCATTCACTCGAAAAACTCTCAAAAAATGGCGCTTTAGTTATAAAAATGCTCTTCTATATAATAATAGCAATGCTTCATTCAAAAGACCGAGTCTCATAGTACCTGCAGGTTTTGACGCTGTTAAAACAAAAAAAATATTTGACTCCTTACAGTACTGTGACAGAATGCTGGTGCAAATATGAAAAGCTATTGCACGTAAAATACATGTGCAGTAAAACTGTTATATCTTAACCAAAGTGCAAGAAATAGAGCTGAAATTTCCAGTGATACAAGGATAGCTCATCCCAAGTATGTTCTGAAATTTCTACCTCTATACAATATATTAGGGCAAAGATTCGATTTTTACAAGTTGATGGAGAAAAATCAACGATAGATTTATTTTTTGAAGCGAGGAGCTTAAACCACTTGATGAGTCCGTGAAAATAGAACGTAACGCATCGTGGTATATTTATTATTTGAAGTTACCACCCTCACACCTCTATTTGATAAGACCGCTGAGTAAAATCAAAACATATATGTTCTGACAGCTTCATTCATCGTCAAAATGACTTGACTAACACGTTTTTGATGATAACCATACAAAACATTTACAAAAACACAACACAAGCATTCAAGACGATATAAATGAAAAATACACTGTGTCTGATAGATATGAAACGGTCCGCTGATTCATACAGGTATATGCAAGTGGCAAAAAACTAAGTAGTGTGACCAAACATGTACACACGCTCATATTACTATGATACATACAAGGAAGAGAAAAGGAGAAAAACACGGCAATAAGGAGCGTATTGATTAAAAAATATTGTGTGTATATTCAAAAATGTAACGGTACATTGATTCAGGCAGGTATAATTAAGTGGGAAAAAGTTAAATAACTCCGTCCAATATGTACATCAGTGTAGACTATATTCAAAAATTAAAAAAAAACAGAAAAATACTAGTGATAACGATCGTACTGATAAGAAATACTGTATGTATATTCACATTGTAATGGTTCATTGATTCAAATAGATAGAGGAAGTGATAAAAGAACCAGACGATGTTATCGTCGATATATATGTCATATACCAGCCATTGCAACTATACAAAACAAAACTTTTTCGGTCTCTAGCATCACATAACAAGTAAGTGTTTTTGGTTTTCTACATGCACATGAACGCTAGAGATAAAATAAAAATCAAAACTCGAGAGTCAGTCAAAGCGAGCAGCTGTAAATCATTGGAATGTTTCAAAATAGATGTTGAGTGAAATAGCTTTTACTTCAAACCGCATCAAACTGATAGAAATTCCATATACTCTTAGACTTTATTGAGAACTAAAACAATAGAAGTTGTAAATCTCATAGTTCGATATAAGAAGGGAAATATGATCATGCTCATAACTACTTTCTTAATCTAGAATCCAATTCTATAAGAAGCCTTGAAACTATAAAGCACATTATTTGTTTTTTCTTATAGTAATTAAAACCCTTATATACAGTTAAAATGCAAAACAATCAAGCATACGTAGATGCCTATAAGAATTACAATGGTAATAGTACTGAGAAGATGCTGCATGCAGTAAATGGTGTTAGTTATGGTGGGCCCAGTAGTAACACATATTCAGGTTATGAAACGGAAAAGAAATACTATGAATTTAGTAGCAATGGAACATTATTAACATCTAAAGAAAGCTGGCATACAATAACTACCAATGCTCATGCAACTGCTTTATCAACCTTCAGATCAGGACGTAGACGCGTTGTGCAGAATTTTGTCCTAGTATGGCTTGATGCCAAGGTCAACGAAAACAATGAAGATTTTCAACGTTCACGTGAGGAATTACGAAAGATCGTCGTTGATGTACAACAATTTGCTGACCCTGTCCAGTGTATCAAGCATCTAGAGAGCATTGACGATCAAAAAGTTTTTTTGATTATTTCCGGATCACTCGGTGAAAAAACAATACCCCGCATACACAGTATGGCTCAAATAGACACCATCTTTGTTTTCTGTTTTAAAACAGAACAACATAAAGTTTGGGCGAAAGAATGGTCCAAAATTGAAGGTGTATATCGTTCAATCAATTCTATATGCAAAAAATTAGCACAGGTAGCACGCGCATGTGATCATCATGCTATTCCGATGAGCTTCGTAACGAAGCAACCATCGTTGGAAGGAGTATCAAATAAAGAAAGCATTGACCAGCTGGAACCGCAGTACATGTATACACTGCTGTTCAAAGAAATCGTATTGGAAATCACAGATGACCTTGAAGAGTCAATGAAAAACTTATCGACCTATTGTCGTCAATTAGATATTCCGAACGATGAGATAGACGAATTCACAAGAGAATATACCACGAAAAAGCCAATATGGTGGTATTCATATGATATTTTTCTTTATGGCATGCTCAACCGTGCCTTAAGAGATCTTGATATGGGAACAATGACAAAATTAGGTTTTTTCATTCGACATCTCCATCATCAATTGAAAGATTTGCATAAAGAACAGTCTGATATATTCAAGGAGAAGTTCATGGTTTATCGTGGTCAAGGACTATCAATGGAAGCTTTCAAAACTATACAAGATAATAAAGGTGGACTGCTCGCATTCAACAGTTTTCTGTCAACCAGTACCGAGAGAAAAGTAGCCCTGTCGTTCGCTAAGCAGTCAAGCAAGAAAAATCAAAGTTTGGTGGTGGTCCTTTTTAATATGGAAATCGATCCTAAAAATATATCTATTTCACATACACCATATGCGATGATCAAAGATCAGAGTGCTATAAGCAGCGAAAATGAAATACTTTTCACAATGAATACAGTATTTCGTGTGGGTGAAATCAAGCAGAATCATGACAATAGTAGCATTTGTGAGATACAATTGATACTTACTAACGATAACGATCCCCAACTAAATAAACTTAGTCGTCAAATGAAAGCGGAAATAACTGGATCTGGGTGGTATCGAATGGGTCGATTGATGCTTAAAGTGGGTGACTACAAGCAAGTCGCGGAGTTGTATAATCAATTACTTGGAAACGCTGCGAATCTTGATGAAAAAGCAGTTATCTATCATGGTCTCGGAAGGGCGCATTCTGGTCTTGCCGAATACGAAAAGGCGATATCATTCCTAAAGAAATCACTAGAAGTCTATGAGAATTCGACAGGCGAAAACTTTGCCTCTATAGCACAAGTAAATAATGATATCGGCATCGTGTACACTAATACTGCTAACTACACCGAAGCAGAGCGATTCCTCCAGAAAGCCACCCAAATAAGAGTCAAATATCTCCACTCTAATCATTCAGATTTGGCCGAATCCTACAACGCTCTTTCACCTCTATATATATATTTGGGTAACTATATAAAAGCATTCGAATTTGGAGATAAAGCAATCAAAATTAGAGAAAAAGTTTTACCACCGAATCATCCTGATTTGGCTCTTTCTTACCACTACATTAGCCATGTGTATGAGAATATGGCAAATTATTCAAAAGCAATTACATATCACGAAAAATCAATCAAAATTGAAGAACAAACTCTACCTCCAAACCATCCCGATCTTGCTAAATCATATAGCTGCTTCGGTACAATGTGTGGCATTATCGGTAACCATACGAAACGACTCGAATTTGAAGAAAAAGCACTCAAAATAAGACAGAAAGCTCTGCCTCCAAATCATCCAGCTTTGGCTCTTTCTTACCAAAATATTGGTCACGTTTATAGTAGTATGGGTGACTTCCTCAAAGCATTTGAATTTCATGAAAAAGCAGTGAAAATCAGCGAAACAGCACCTCCTCCCAATCATCAAGTTTTGGCTGCTTCTTACGATAATATCGCTTCTGCCTATATTGTGATGGATAACGTCCCGAAACAACTCGAGTTTTATAAAAAAGCCCTCGAAATAAGACAAGAAGTTCTGCCTCCAAATCATCCAGATTTGGCTGCTTCTTACCATAATATTGGTCACGTTTATGACCGTAATGGCGACTTCTCCCAAGCACTCGAATTTCATGAAAAAGCAATGAAAATCAGCGAAACAGCACCTCCTCCGAATCATTCGAGTATGGCAGTTTCTTACCACAATATCAGTCATGCATATGAGAAAATGGGTAATTACTCGAAAGCGATAGAGTTCCACAAAAAATCAATCAAAATCGAAGAAGAAACCCTCCCTTCCAAACATCCCATTCTTGCTAACTCATATAGTTGCCTCGGTAATATCTACAACGGCATGGGAAATCATTTGAAAGCACTCGAATTTCACGAAAAAGCACTCAAAATAAGAGAAGAAGCTTTACCTTCAAATCATCCAGATTTCGCTGTGTCTTACCAGAATTTTGGCCAGATTTATGCTAATATGGGTGACTTCCTCAAAGCCCTAGAATCTTATGAAAAAGCAAAGAAACTTAACGAAACAGCCACTCCTCCGAATCATCCAGCTGTGGCAATTTCTTACCACAATATCAGTCTAGTCTATGAGAAAATGGGTAATTACTCCGTAGCTATTGAGTTTCTCCAGAGATCAATCAAAATCGAACAAGAAACGTTACCTCCAAACAGTCCCTTTCTGGCTAACTCATATAGTAGTCTAGGTAATATCTACAACGGCATGGGACACCATTTGAAAGCACTCGAATTTCATGAAAAAGCACTCCAAATAAGAGAAGAAGCTTTGCCTTTAAATTATCCGAATTTGGCTCTTTCTTACCACAATATCAGTCATGTGTATGAGAAAATGGGTAATTATTCGGAAGCTATTCAGTTTCACGAAAAATCAATCAAAATTGAAGAAGAAATGTTGCCTCCCAATCATCCCAGTCTGGCTAACTCATATACTTGCCTCGGTAATATCTACAATGGCATGGGTAACCATTCGAAAGCACTCGAATTTCATGAAAAAGCACT
>JAJEKB010021087.1:845091-907791 GCA_022393335.1 Macrotrachela quadricornifera
ATGGGTAACCATTCGAAAGCACTCGAATTTCATGAAAAAGCACTCAACATAAGAGAAGAATCTCTGCCTCCAAATCCTCGAGATTTGGCTGCTTCTTACCACAATATTGGCCGCGTTTATGACAGTATGGGTGACTTTCTTGAAGCGCTGAAATTTCATGAAAAAGGAATGAAAATTAATGAAACAGTCAATCCTCTGAATTATAAGATTTTGGCTGTTTCCTACGACAATATCGCTGGAGCGTATAATGGTATGGGTAACCATCGAAAAGCACTCGAATTTCAAGAAAAAGCACTCAACATAAGACAAAAAGCTTTTACTCCAAATTGTCCAGATTTGACTGATTCTGACGACAATAGTGATCAGATTAACGGCATCAGAGGTTACTGTTTGACGAATGAGAAGAGCTGGCATGATCTGGATTCAGATGTTGTTAAAGATCTGAGCACATGGTTTTAGTTCAAGGATTTATAGGATTTCATTAATTTAACATTTTGTCGATTAGTATTTTTTTTATGGTGTTGTTGTGAGATTAATTATGTTATGCGTAATAAAATGTCTTGTAGATGAGTTTTATTAGAATTATTGCATGCCTTTTTAGGAAGTTCGTTTCGGATAGTGCTTAAGGATCGTTCCTCAGGTGAGTTTGAACTGAAGGAATCACGTAAAATAAATAAATTCTCAGAATCTTGAAAGAATACCTGTAAGTGCTAATTAAAAAATTGAAAAACTCTCAAAACTAAAGTGAAGAAATGAGACATATCGATCATTATCGTGAATAATCTAATAAAATTGGGTGTTGTGAGTTTAAATGAATAGAACCACCACAACACGTTCAGAGTCATTTCAGAGTCTCACTATAGGGTGAGAGATATCTGCATATATAAAATGACACAAATTCTCAAATCGGGAAATATTGCAAAGAATTTTTGCAATATTAAAGAATTGTATTTATTTTGAAAATCGTGATTGTTGTATTTTTCTATAAGTAGAATTAAAACTGAGTCGACTTGCGCACTTGCGACAGTACATTGGTTATTTGAGTTAACTAGTGGGTTTTATATGTGAGTAACCAGTTTACTTCATAAATCCAGTAATTAGTATGAGTGTTATATAGATCAATATTGGTATTTCTCTTGGTACTGTTAAGAAATGGATAATTTATGTAAGTATTTGATGAAAATTTTTGTTTTTAGATAAAAAGATGTGTGAAGTTAAGTTTTGTGGAAGGTTTACGTGTTTTTAATATATATTACATTTCAGAATTTGTAAACGCACGTGTCTACAATAGAGTAGATTAAGCTTAGCAATAGGAGTAGATAAACAAGTGGGTTCATATAAATTTTATATATGAAATAAGGCGGAAGTTTTCTTAGTTTAGTACTTTGTATATTTGAGAACGATGAAGTAATGTCGTACATCCTAAAATTAAAACGATGAATGAGTTTTACTATTAAAATTATCCTATGAAGATTAATAGTTATCTCATAATTAATAGGATTTCCCTTTATATAACCGTGTATTTGCTGTTGAGTTCCTCTCGGACAAAAAAAAGTGTATTTTTCCATTACTTTATGAATTGTATTGAAAAATCTGAATATACCAGAAGATGCACCTTGAAGAGGGCTACGGTATGCGATGAACAGCTTATTTTATAGTCCACTGGTTCAAGTAAGTAGACTTCTAATCATCGAATCTGTATGGGATGGAATCAAACTTTTTTCAAAAAATTTTCACATGAGAAATAATATTCTGATAGTTTTATTAAATTATTATAGAAGCGTTGAATAAATAGAAACAAAGAATGTTTATTATGCATGATATGTATATAAGATTCGAACGTCGATCTAAATCCACATTTTTATACGACTCAAAACAATCGAAAAGTTGATTCATTAAACTCGTTATTATATCTTGAACTATTCTCGCTTGACTATCTCTTCGGGCAATATTCCTATTTGTTAATATAATCACACCTAAATTTCTTTTTTCATTTGCCATCATTGAAGTTGTTATACCAGGTACACAGATCCTTGATGTCTAACTAAATATTGTTTATTATAATTTTCATAATTCCATATAAGACCAAATTTAGTAATGGATAGATTTGTATAACTTTCTTGTGGAAAAACATAAAGCATTTCTTCCATAGATGATGAATTATGTAAAAGAATTGAAAAATTTCTAAGAAATGATTGAAAAAATATCCTAAGTGAATGAGCTAACATGCGTAAAAAACCAGATGGATATCTACTTGAACCAAAGCAAGGAATGTACAACCAATCTGAGAAATTTCCTGCCTAAGAAAAACAAAAAATCTAATATAGTACTTAGTTGAATAATCGACCGAAACTTACTCGAGAAGCATTCAAGTTTTGTGACAATCTTTCATAGACTTCCAACCATGATGCATTGTACATATAAGGATAAACAAGATTGTTTGTATTGTTTTGAAAGTTACTTAATCGATAATCTCCTTTTTTCTCATTAATCCCTAATAGTTTTAATATTTTATCTTGAACATAATATCCGAATGATACTCCTGCTATACATTCAACAATGAATGCAGCTAAACTTGCACCCATATTTGAATAAAATGTTTTATTTCCAAGTGGTATAGATAATCAATTTTTTTCATTATTCAAATATTTCTGAATAACATTTCCAAGATTAATTTGTGTAAAACTGTCACCAGAAAGATATTGCATAAGTTCTTCTTCAAAATTCGTTCCAATACAAGATGTATGTATAAGTAAATGTCGAGTGGTAATTGTAATATTAAGATATTGTGGATGAACAATTTTCATAAGAGGTAACAAGTATTCATTGATATCTATGTCAAGATTAAGACGATTTAATTCGACCATTGGCGTAGCTGTTATAACAATGAATGTCTTTGAAATGGAACCTTAAACAAAAATTGAAGTTGAAGAATTTATTGGTTGACGTAATTCTCTACTACTGTCAAATATATATATTAATGGAGTATGTCGAAATAACATCCTAGTCAACTTCAATGTACAATTATATATCGTATATTCAAATTTATATTGATTTAAAGTTATTCAACAAGTATTAATTTATGAAGATAACATTATTGAAAATCAATATCAAATACAATGATGCATATTTTTATTGTTGATAAAGATTAATCGGATTATAGAATTTATTACCGTAGGCTTCAGTACCATTGTAAATGTTTTGTCTACAAATCCAAGTTTAGTTTTGCAATTTGAATTATTATTTATGTGAATCCATGAACATTCATCCACCTTTCTGAGAAGGTTCTTTTTTCAGTCGAAACTTTCAATATGTTCTAGAAAGCACTTTTAACGGAAAATAAATTAGATCATTCCTATTGAAGACATCAGACCGTCTCACAGACGTAAGACCACGGAATCAAGAAGGACAGCCTACTACCGAATGATAAATTTTCGATCTCGTTGTAAGAACGTCTTTAAATGTGAAGTCTTATGTACAAATATCATGGCTTCGGACGAATGAGATTACAAGATGAACCATCGAATATTCAAAGGGGTCTATTATCAGCTAATACTTTTCCTGATTCTTTTAAAAAAGCTTGTTAGCGCAGTCCCTTTGGGACTAAAATATGTAACTCACATATGTTAGACAATTAGATCCTAGCTAAATAAACATAGGAATCAATTTCTGTATCGTGTCTGTTTGTAATGGAGTGAGAAATGTCTGTAAGGGATGAGGTTTGAGAGCCGCAAAACTTCGACTTAAAACCTACACTCACATTTTTTATATATGAGTTCCACAAAATATCTGTAAGTAACCTAGTATAGATATGTGTCTGATTCCATTCTCTGAAAATATTCCTCAATACCAAACTATGAGGATCGAAGTGAGAGTGAGCAGCGTTCATATATTGGCGCTTTATCAACAGCAATTGATGAGATTGGTTTTATATAAAAATCTACTTATAACATTCATGTTTCCATAATGTGATTATTTCTTTGAACGAGAACAATTGCACGAAAAACATTTTCACTAATCACCCTAGGAGTCAATGCACGGAATTGACTATACATTTCCTAATACCCCTGCTCAATCGATGTCTCCGATTTCAATGAAATTTTGCCAGTATGTAGCCCTAAGTGAGTTATGAAAATGGTAAAAATTTCAGCTTCCAAAACCTTTCCTTTGTTGAGATATTAAGTCCACAATAAAGGCACCCTCAGGTCAAAAATGACTATAATTGATGCAGGCCATATACACTGTATATTTCGCCATTCATCAACAGTAGGGCTTTTCGAGCTGAAATTTTGTATGTATATACTACCATATGTGCCCTACATATTGACACACTCAAAATCATTATTGGTCGTATTCGACAGTATAGTGAGATTTCATAGGTTATAGATAACCTCTCTACCTTGTGACCAAGCTTTTTATCGCTTATGAGCTACCTACGAGCTCCCGCTTTGGAATTAAGTACTAGTGGCCTATATCTATTAGTAGCAATTTTCAAAACCTTGACCTTTTGATTTTGACCCGAACAAGTATCTCATTCATTGTATATATCACGTTTTTTTATTGTCTAAAATTGAATTTTGACATAATGGACGTTATTTTTTCATTTGTTATCTTGTATTGAACGAAGGCAATAGTGTATTAGACATCATATCTTATCGATTGACCAACCAATAAGCAAAGTAAATTAAGCTAAAGTTAGAAAAATTAATGAACAGATTCCAAACATTATTTTATATTATATATAATTGATTATTTTTTCTATTATTTTTGTTACTTATGTTGATAAGTTTTTTAAATTTGCTTTTAATAAACATATTTTCTAGATTTTGTTCGTTAGGAAATATATTATTAATACTTAAAAGTACTACAGCATTCGATATAAAGTCGTCTGATTATATAATATAAACTATATAAGATACAAATAATATGTTTTCTCAAGAGAGAATCCATGACAGGACCAAGGAATCGAGACATCAGTCAAATTTAAATATTTCATTTAGTATTCTCATCTTGTTCAGTATCATCAAAAACTTCTACATCCAAATTTTTAGTTCACTTGGGTAAGCCGGTGAAAAATTAGCTCAATTTTTATTGTGAAGCACTCATGAGCACATTTGAAGAATACTATAAAAAATCTTCTCTATAAAGAAGGATTTTTTAAGATGACCAAAAATGAATGAGATGTTTAGTGTAATATACCAAAAGATAGAGCATCAAATACTGAACAAAATGAGCTATTTACATATCATGTTTCAATGGGTTAATCGAGAGTAATACGCCAAATACTGTCCATGACCGGTCATTTTTTTTCATTTAAAACCTACCAGTCTTTTATAGTATATCGGCTGCCATTTTTCGAAATCAGAATAGCGTAAGCTGAGTTTTTCATATTTTATGCAACTTTTAATTCTCCAGGAAGTGGTAAAAAATATCTGAAAAAAAAGGTAGCAGTCGAGGTAAAATCGAGTTCACATCCTTCTCGTAAATGGTAGTTTTTCATGGTTTTTTAAAAGAAAACGAATATTTTTAGCAGTTTTTATTTTCAAAACAGGATTGTAATGAGAAATAAATGTGATATGCGGAATCAGCGTCAAAAACTGCATTGAATAAAATCAAATTTAGCAGTTTTTTTCTATGAAAAAATCATCTGAGGTCCCCAAGGCTGTGTTTTATTAAAAATTTATTCAGTAGTCTCCAGAGGCAAGTTTTTCATAAGAGAAATATTTTTTTAAATTTGATTGTATTTAATGCAGGTTTTGACGCTGATTCAAAATATCATATTTATTTCTCATTACAAGGCCGTTATGAAAGTGAAAGCTGCTAAAAATATTCGTTTTCTATTGAAAAACCATGAAAAACTACCATTTACGAGAAGGATGTGAACTCCGTTTTACCTCGACTGCTACCTTTTTTTTCAGATACTTTTTTATCATTTCCTAGAGAATAAAAAGTTGCATAAAATATGAAAAACTCAGCTTACGATATTTTGATTTCGAAAAATGTCAGCCGATATACTATAAAAGACTGGTAGGTTTTAACTGGAAAAAAATGACCGAGCATGGGTAGTATTTGGCATATTACTGTCGATTAACCCATTGAAACATAATATGTAAATAGCTCATTTTGTTCAGTATTCGATGCGCTATCTTTTGGTATATTACACTAAACATCTCATTCATTTTTGGTCATCTTAAAACGTGATCGATCAATTAGTCGCATATATATGATGGCACAGGAGATTGCTATAGGGGAAATCAATAATTGAATTACACGATTTAAAGTAAGTTGTAAGCGTCTATACTGTTCAGTAAAGTGTTCCCAAGTACGCCTATCAGTCATATTTGAATAGAAGAAATAAAATGTTAAAAAAAATTTGAAACAAGCTTTTAAGAATGAATGAAATGAAGCTTAAAATTTAACTTAATTTTGTTATTGAGGATAACTAAGATTTGGTGGTACCCAATTAAAAATAAACCATTTGGGAAAACTCAAGCATATAATGAGAATAAGACTTGCTTTCATTATTATTCTTTAGAATTTTAATACTCTTTCTCAGCATCAACTAAGAAGCAGCTCACTTAAATCAATTCATTTATTCGATGGTGACAAACGCGTTATCAAAGCTTTTCTTGTGTTTCAAAATGAAAGTTTGATGCTTTAGACACTCTCATCGAACTAATAGTAATTTCTTTTAAGCGCAAGATAACTTAAGCAACAAGTTTGTTCAAATCGTGTAATTTAACTATTGATTCTCTCTATACTTGACTTTCTTGCTATCATATATATGTGAGGAATTGATTGCGACTAATCGACTATGCGACGAATTAAACGCGACGAATTGAATTGCTATGAAATGATCTAGTGCCATTTTAAAAAATCTTTCTTTATAGAGATTTTTTATAGTAATCTTTAAATGTGCTCATGAGTGCTTCACAATAAAAATTGAGCTAATTTTTCACCGGCTTACCCAAGTGAACTAAAAATTTGGATGTAGAAGTTTTTGATGATACTGAACAAGATGAGAATACTAAATGAAATATTTAAATTTGACTGATGTCTCAATTTCTTGGTCTTGTCACGGATTCTCTCTTAAGAAAACATATTATTTGTATCTTATATAGTTTATATTATATAATCAGACGACTTTATAACGAATACTGTAGTACTTTTGAGTATTAATAATATGTTTCTTAAAGAACAAAATCTAGAAAATATGTTTATCAGAAGTAAGTTTAAAAAAGGAAGTGGCGCTTTTCCCATGAGTATAGCCCTCCCCCACTCGATTTCTTTCCTATTAATTAATCTTTTATTGGGACTGATGTGAGGATACAAGATCATGAAATTATTCGATGGACTTTTCAACTGTTAGCAAATAAGTGAGATTTTAAGAAAGAGTGGATTTCCACATAAAATCCCTCTAAAACAGTTAATATTTTGAGGTTTTAGTTATTAAAAATTGCTTTTGGTGGAAAATAAACACGATATTTAGAATGAGCGTACAAAAATCTACTATAAACTTTACTTTTTAGTATGAAACATTTTCATAAAAAATTTTCCCCTACTCTCCCCCAGCCTTTTTCCGTGATAATTTATTCCTGTATCCCACTACGGGAACAAATTTTGATGGAAAATATTTTGCGATAAAATTAAAGTTTTTGGTGTGTTTTCACATGCTGATTCTGAATATGATATTCATTTTTCATAAAAAGCCACTATTAACAACCAAAGTCTTGAAAAACTGTCTTTTTTCTCATATGTTTTGCCTCATAAACTTTGTCTCGTCAAAAGTTTTAATCCTATTAATAACGGTTGACATATTTTTTTTTGCTTTTCATCTTTTATTTGATAGATTTTATAAAGCTGCATTTAGGGTAAAAATTTCACGTTTAGTTGAGTGTCTTTCTGAAGTTATATATTAAACAATGTCTATCATTCATTGAAAAATAAGTATTAGAAATAGGATTTTTTATGATAGACAGTGGTCGTCAGTATAGTCATTGAATAAGATGATTTTAATTTTCTTTTACAGAGAACCTTGAGTTGTATATATAATAAAAATTTGGTTATTATTCATGCAACTATGGATGAGATATCGGTCTTGACATGATAAGGGAGTAAATATCTGTTGATGGTGGTCCTTCTCTTAAAATATTGATTTTTTTGCTAAGAGTAAAAAAGTCCCCAGAATGATTTTGTGCTCTTGCATTCACATATCAGTCCTAACAAAAAAATAATTAAAACGAAAGAAATTTAGCGGATGGAGAGTATAAGCACCAGTTCCTTTATCAAAATAAGTAACAAAAATAATAGAAAAAAAATCAATTATATATAATATAAAATAATGTTTGGGATCTGTTCATTAATTTTTCTAACTTTAGCTTAATTTACTTTGCTTATTGGTTGGTCAATCGATAAGATATGATGTCTAATACACTATTGCCTTCGTTCAATACAAGATAACAAATGAAAAAATAACGTCCATTATGTCAAAATTCAATTTTAGACAATAAAAAAAACGTGATATATACAATGAATGAGATACTTGTTCGGGTCAAAATCAAAAGGTCAAGGTTTTGAAAATTGCTACTAATAGATATAGGCCACTAGTACTTAATTCCAAAGCGGGAGCTCGTAGGTAGCTCATAAGCGATAAAAAGCTTGGTCACAAGGTAGAGAGGTTATCTATAACCTATGAAATCTCACTATACTGTCGAATACGACCAATAATGATTTTGAGTGTGTCAATATGTAGGGCACATATGGTAGTATATACATACAAAATTTCAGCTCGAAAAACCCTACTGTTGATGAATGGCGAAATATACAGTGTATATGGCCTGCATCAATTATAGTCATTTTTGACCTGAGGGTGCCTTTATTGTGGACTTAATATCTCAACAAAGGAAAGGTTTTGGAAGCTGAAATTTTTACCATTTTCATAACTCACTTAGGGCTACATACTGGCAAAATTTCATTGAAATCGGAGACATCGATTGAGCACGATATGTCGTGAGTTTCGTGCATTGACTCCTAGATATCTATCGGAAAGATCAAATTCCATAATTTTGATTTGAGATTCTGGTTATGAATAGCTATAATGGCCTTTAGAATAATTTGAAAGTTTCAGCTAAAAACAATGTTCTTTGTTTGAAATACTGAGTTTTCAAGTGTACTTGGTTTGTATGACCTATTTGTGGCGTATGACATTCTTTTTTGAAAATTCAGTATCTCAAGAAGAAAACATTGTTTTTTGGCTGAAACTTTCAGATTATTCTGAAGGTCATTTAAGCTATTTATAAGCAAAATTTCGAACCAAAATTACGTAATTTGATTTTTTTGATAGATATCTAGGGATGGGTTGGAAATCCAGTGAAACGGTCATAACCTTGTAAGGAAGAAGATTTGGCCGATATTCTTTTAAGCTTTTTACTAGCTCAAGGATTTCTATCGAGTGATACATGAAAGAAGGAAATTAAAGTGTATCATCTTGAGAATAATTCACGCCAAAAAACATTCTTCGGCGCTTCCAAGTCAGCTAATTTCCAAAAATACAACTTCAACATGATGTGCATAGTTAACCTATTCAATTCATCTTAACATAAAACTAAAAAAAGTGACCAAAACTATCATGTTCATCTGCAAATGGATAATTGGAAGTATAAAGTTCTTACGATCAAAGATTGAAACAGGCTGTATAGTCTACCAGACTGTCTGCCATTGTTTAAAACATTTTCAATACTAAAAATTGCATTTTTTTGAATAAAAAATACATTTATAAAAAGTTTAAGTGGACATGTTTGATCATATGAAAAATGAATTTTACTCTTTCTTAACAGACGTCGTTATAACTGCACAGGTGAGACGATTGGATTTGGGAAGGCTTTAACTCCCACTAGATCGAAAGATTTAAGGCTTGGAGAAGTAAAATTTAATCTATCTATTTCAAACAAAACCTTCAATAATGTCACAAACAATTAAATAAAATTTGTTTATCGGAAACAAATGAAAAATTCAGATGTCTTCCATGACAGTTATGACGATAAACTCCAAGAAAAGCTTACTTTGACTTGAATAAGACGAAAAAGAATGCGTATAGAAACAAAATTCAGTGATTTTTCATTTTTCAATTAATTCGAGCAGAGAAGTAACGACAAAAAATCGATTTTGTAATACCTAAAAAGTGCGTCTCTCATCTAATGAAAACTTTTGTTTGATAAAGGTAAACAATATTGACAGCTTTGCGTACGAGCACCACTTTTTTTACTCATAAAATAACTTTTTCGTTTCTTGTCTGACTAGACAATTGCTTATAAAACATCAAAAGGTTTAAAAGTATCACAACCGTAAGCAATTTGAGGAATCTTTTTCAAATTTAGCTCGAATATAAGGTGTAATTCAATCGCGTTTACTGGTTTTTAATAGCATACACCAACATCTTTAAGCAACTGTTAATTTTTTCTGGAAAGTGAGGGGTACAGTAGACAAGAAACAGAAAAAAATTCGAGTATTTTGGATAAAACTTTTTCGAGGAAAAAAATTTTAATAACAAGTAATTATTGTTTTGTAGCGCGCTTACATGGCCTTCACATGAGATATTATTCAGTTTGTTTTTTAGCACACTATGAAGGTGAGAAAACTAGATATTAAGGAGAAATGTTTTGTCGCCTGGACCATAGTCCTCCGTTGGTTTCATGAATTCCAGCAAAATAACTTTAGTGTTGAAGATGCTGCCCGTCCAGATCGTCCTCGAACTTCTGTCAACGAACCAACAGTTGATGCTGTACGAACAATAAGTGAAAATGATCCTCATTCAACATACCAACAAATAGAGGACATCTTGGGTATTAGTGCCATATCGATCGATTCAATTATTCATGATTATTTTAGGTTACGCAAAGTGTATGCTCGGTGGGTGCCACATCAGTTAACTAATGACCAAAAGCAGGGGCGCATTCAATTTTGTCGTCACTCGCTGAAGGAACTCGAAGAAGATCAATCCCGTCGTGTATTTGACATTATAACTGGTGATGAATCTAGATCCTATCATTATGACCCAGAAACAAATAACAATCAAAAGTTTGGATGTCAAAAACTGATCCATATCTAACCAAAGTTCATCGCAACAAAAGTTCAGGCAAAAGAATGGTGGCTGTTTTCTTTATAAAATCTAGTTTAATCAAGGCGGTAACATTAGAAACTGGTGCAACGCTCAATGCAAGCTGGTATGTTAACATCTGTCTTTCACAAATCTTTCACGCTGTATCAGAACAAAGACAAACCCATGGTCTTCAATGTCTCATTTTTCATGACGAGAATGCAAAACCACATCGAGCTTAGGTTATCAACGAATTTTTAACCGAAAATCATGTAGAATCATATCGAAATCCTCCATATTCTCCAGATCTAGTCTCTGCGACTTTTTATTCCCAAAAATCAAAAATCAATTACGTGAAATTCAGTTCGATGACGACAACGCAATGTTAACAACTATGAAACAAGCCATTGACAGTCTCACAAAAGAAGACTTCCAAAACTAGTTCGAAGACTGGCTTAGTCGAATGCACAAGTGCATTGATGCTGCAGAACAGTACTTTGAAAAAATACCTTAGAGCCAGTCTCTGAATATTTGTCGTAAGTGATAGCTGCAAAATTTTAGTAGTGTCCCATGTAACAATCAATAAGTATAAACAAATTACGCATTTTTCGTATGTCTGTCTCCCTTCTTCTTCCAAGGCCTTTTCTGATTTTTAATTGGACAACAGGATTTGTTTCTATCCGTATCTTCAAGGGAGTCATGCATAAAATTTCAGTAATTTTATAGTAATAGACATTATTTATTCTCGAATCGTTCTCTTCTCTCCCCGATTTCTTTTAATAAAAAACTGTTCTAGCTAGATAAAAAAGTCACGATGAATACCTTTCAGTGGCGTATCCAGCAGGGTAGCAATTGGGCAATTGCTACCCAAACAAAATTTTATTGCTACCTATTTCTTTTCTAGTATGGGCAATTGCCCATTGTAAAAAAAATACGAAAATTTGTGTACAGTTAAAGATTTAAGGACTGTTTTCTTTCAACACATTTGCTCTTGGCGAGATCTAATCAAGTGATTTACAAAAATCGATCTTAAATGTGTTCCAGTTAAAGAATGATCACCATAATAATAATAATAATTCATTGATATTTACTGGCAAAATGCTTTCTATCTCTTATACGCTCAAATTTGCTAAAAATAAAGGCGGATAAATGTTCAAAAATCTTTCTATTTTTACCAACATAATTCGTACGGTATAGAAACGAATGAATCAGTCTAAATTAAAAGTTTTTGCAATATGTGTTGCAACATAATTCGTGTAATGTAGAATTGAAAACGTGAGCGAATTATATAGAAAATTTTAATAAAATTGATTGTGTAAATGACAGTGTTTTGAAAAACGTTTTATAACAACTTATTTCAGACATTAAAAGTACTACATTAATAATGAAATGACAATATATGTGGTTCACAGGACGTGTATATTAAGTGAACAGTACAACCAAGAAAAATAACTTTCATGATTGAGAACTTGTTGAAAATATAGATGGAACAATGCTTGCTGCTTGCCATTATCCAATATAAGAGAACAAACTACTGTAATACATGCCATCGTGTGATCGACGAAAGATGATTAACTGAGCTTTTCATTGCTTAACGAAAGAGAAGGAAGAGACATTGATCATTTTTCGGCGAAAAAAGATAAAATAACACTCATCCTCACCCTCACCGTTCTAGTGCTATTTATCTTCGACTTCTTCAAATAAAATATTCAAATACATGAAATTGAAAAATAGATTTACGAAACACGGGAAAAAGCAGCGAATTCAACTGTTAACATAGGATGACTACAACTAATTTCTGTTCAAATACACCAAAAAAAGTAATCGTACGAAACCTAAAAAGGGTTCCGAGAACTGAAACGAACTAGAAACTCTTTTTAGATTCCGTACAAACCAAGTTTCATAAAAACATTTTTATTTGCTTTAGAAACGGGTTTTGGTACTCGAATTTGAGTGCCAGATTCTACAGAAAACACCATAGATCATTCATATCCTCCCAGTACTTTTCTGCAACACCTTATTTCTACGTATAATTGTTTATTTCTTATTCTATCTCCTGAATATATTTTCTCAATCTCTTATTCTGTCGCCTTAATCCCTTATTCTACCCCTTAATCTCTTAATCTATTTCCCTATATATATGCCTTTAACTTCACCATTTATGAATCATATTATAGATTTTTCACCCTCAATTTACTGCTTGGAACCTCTTGAATTTGAAAAACAGGACCGAAATATGAAGTCGATTATAAAGTGATGGATAAATAAATAAACAAACAGGAAAATTCGAATTCGATGGCTGTCTGATTAGACGACATCAGTCAGCATCATAACTGAAACACGAAAATAAAAACAGTTCGATACGAAACGCTCATGACTACGATACTCTCGAAAGGTTTTTTACGAAACTTTTTCGACATCAACAGCCCGAAAATATTATTGTACAGGACCTATTATTCTACGAAACTTTTTCATGCATTATTCGATATCTGTCAGTATATATTAAAGATCCACGAAACCTTTTAGATTTCGATTTGCGCCACTTGTTTTTCAGCATATACAATGGTTTCTGTAGTGCATATAATTTTTTTTAACTATTGCCCACTAGATTCTATAATTGCCTACTATTGCTACCCATTATAAATAATTTAGCTGGTGAATTGCTACCTACTTAAAAAATCCTGGCTACGCCACTGATACCTTTATTTATAATTTTTTCTTAAATTTTTTATGAAGCATCCAAAAATGAACGTCTTCTTGTTATATTTTTAGGTCTTGATCAATAAAAACTCAATATTAAATAATTTAATAGAAACTACATGGCTTTTTCATGTCATTTCGATCTGAATCAATAGGAAATCAACAGTAAGTGATTAACAAAATTAAATAGCTTCTTTTTCCTTTATTTAGATCTTGATCGGCAACAAATCCAAAGTCATTTATTAAAAATCATATGATTTGTTTTCTTCGATTAGCTGTAAACCAACAACAAATTCAAAGTGACTCGTTTAAGTAAAACTCTAATAATTTCTTTTTTTTCTTTATTTACATATATGGATTGGTAACAAATTCAAAGTACATCCTTTAATAAAGACAAAACAAATTCTTCTTCTTCATTTAGATTTTAATCACTAAAAGATTAGTAGTAAATGATTTATTAAAAATTAAATGGCATTGTTCCTCTATTTAGGTATGGATTAACAAATAATTTGTATTATATGATTAAATAAAAGTCAAAATTATTTCTTTTTTTTATTTAGGTGCGAATTGGCGGCAAACTCAAAGTAGAAGATTTTATAAAAACTAAATGACTTCCTTTATTTTTATTTAGTTATGGAAGAGAAATTATTATAATGCCAATTTACATTAAAAAAATTCATCATTCTTTATTATGTCCCAGTCTTGTCAATCAAGATTCTCAAATTGGTATTTTAAGGTTGATCGCAGGTAATTTTCAATCGATTTTGGCAAATGCATTGAAAAGGATTTCAAAATCAAGTTGCAAATAATAAGGAATAAACTATTAAGGCTTGCGGAGATCAGAAAGCTAATCTATTCTAATGAGTTATTTGTTGAGTACAATATATCAACATGTTGAGAAAATCACTTTTTCGGAACAATCCATACCATATATCATCAATAGGAATTTTTTCGAAAACTAAAGTCCAATTTGGTATTATCCGATGCGCCTTTTTCTATAAAGAATGCGAATATGGTCTTAGATTTTATTTTTGACCTTATTTTAGTGAAATATACTATCAAAAACTATTGGCCGAAAGTATACAAAAAAAAAATCGATTTTTCATAGTTTTACGATTTTTAGTGATAAAACTATTTTGAATCTGTCTCCGCCAAAACAAACACTTTTTGGAAATTTTTTTTCACTAAAACACTCAGACTGAAAGCTCTACAAACACTGAAAATGCCATTCAAATTCTTGATCCTTTCTGTATGTGCATCTGAGACTTCAAAAAACCAAATTCATCTAAAAAATGAACTTTTTCAACCCATCTTATTTTAAGAAATTCAAAGTAACGGAATAAACTAATTATATTAACTAGTAGACTAGAGTAGTATTCCTAAAGGCAAGTGTATACAGCAGAAGCAAAATGTACAGAACATATGCTGCAGACTTTCTTCAGAAATTAAAGTGTATGATGTGCACTTTGAAGAAGGAATTTACACTTTCCTTCTAATGCATAGAAAACTATTTTCAATTTAAAAAAATACCTTTTAACTATGTATAGGTCGTGATCTGTCAGATAAAGATTGTATGTACGTGTAGTCAGACGATATGAATATTGTTTTATTGGGTGATGCAAAAAGTTCTGCATTAATTTTATTTTTCAATTTCCTTGACTTTTCTGCTATTCGAAAAAGCATAGTCAAAAGTATGTACATATACATTTACTTTTAGTCTCAACAAAAAAAAAATAAGATGAAAGAGAAAGACTACGATTACCTATTTCTATTTTAAAATGAATACTTGGAAGAAACAATGATAATCTTAGTATCGTGGTTATAACTTTTTTTGCATTTCAAATTTCTGAATTAAGTTTTTTTTCGGAATATACCCTATGAAATTCTCTATAAGATGATGTCATTATTGAAACTAAAATATATTTTTTATCGATTGAAAAACTGGAGAGGTGATAACCGCATTAAAAATCGAAAAAAATACTATTTATGAAAGTGCTCATCATTTTTCAATCGATAAAAAATATTTTAGTTCAAATAATCACATAATCTTACAAAGAATTTCATAGAGCATCTTCTGAAAAGAAACTTAATTGATAAATTCTGAAATTGAAACAAGTAATTGTAGTGTTTCTCTTTCATCTTATTGTTTTTTGTTTCTAAATTAAAAGTAAACATCAGATGAAATATATATGTGTGTATGTATTTTCTAATGAGAAAAAAAATTCTGTATAGAATACTTATACGAAATATAAGACTAAAAAATAAAATTAATGCACAACTTTCTATGAAACTTCATTTTTGTATACTTTGGTGCAATTTATCTACGAAAACAAAGTGTATAGTATACATCTTGTTTTAGATTTCCATTAGAAACAGTAAGTAGGGGAACTGGAAAAACTCAACTTCAAACATACAATCATGAATTTAATTCGAAAATGTATCTCAGCTTCAGAAAATAATCAATGTTTTATATTGTTTACTGCTTTATATGTCAAGACACAACCATGACTAAATAGTAGCCGTTATTTCGGGAATCTTGGGAAAAATAAGAATACTTTTTTCTTTTTTGAAGATTGTGAGTTGTTTTTTAGGAAGTCAGAACTAATGTTCGAATGTCCTGAAATCTACTTAAGATTAATTGAAAGTCGTGATCCCAATGTTTTAACATATCCTGTTAAATAAGAATAATTATTCCAAATTGAGAAATCAAATATACAATTTTGTAGAACAAGTCGAGGCGCGTCAAATGACATATATTAACATCTGATTTTTCTAAGACTTTAGTGGACACTATAGTCAATTTATTATTAGACGGTCATGTACTCAAAAGTTTCATCACTTATTGATCATTACGACTGTTGATGTCATTGAAAGGAATTTCTAGAAAAATATTTTTATATACAGTTTTATAGAGTTTTTTACGAGCTGCTATTTCATATACATGCCATCTCCGATCGTTTTATCTCTCATAAAAAGTAAGATTTTTCAATGATCTCCGATTGTTCTTCTGTGTACTAGAACTTTTTGGATACATGATCGTCCAATAGTAAATTGACTCTAGTTTCATTAAAGTCTTACGAAAATCAGATTCAATATAGGACATTCGATGCGTCTTGATTTGCTCTACAGAATGGTATATTTGCCTTTTCAATTTCCAATAGATCTTCTTATCTGAGAGGATCTTTTAACTGGTCTCATGGCTTTTGTTTAACCCTATGTATTGATGATTCTCTACTTTCCAAAATCAAATACAATTTATATAAATTGTTAAATGAATCATTTTCGAGTTACTAAAAATTTATTCAATAGATCATAAACCTTTAAAAAAGTTTCAGCTTATTTCAGATAGATTCTCCAATTTATAGAAATTCAAAATAATTTATAGTCTATAGCACTTGAGGATAGATTTTGCTTTGATAAAAACAATAGATATCGACATCACGAAATGTTAATGTGAGTATCAATTCAAAACATAGATTGGTAACAAGAAACAATCAGCAAATTAATAATGATGAAATTCAATATGGAAAAATTGAATGTTTCACATCGATCTTTAACATGTACACCAACAGTTAAAAAACTTCCTCGACAAAATAGTTTAAGATTACCAAAAATTTCAGTGAGCCTTTCATTTCAATTCGATATCGATTTTAGATTTAAAATTAAAAATATTTGATTTTTCTTTACTATAGTCATCAACTATTCCAAATATTTTTCAATATCAAAATTTAATTAAACCATTAAAGAATAAAGAAAATAATATTAATATAATCAATAATGATCAATCTTCTCAATTACAATTAAAGGTAAATCATTATTAGTTCTGTCATTTTTCTACGATATTAAATAATAATTGTCGAAATGTCCTAATAAGACAGAATGTGACTTTTTTTTCATTTTTAAGAATTTGTTTCTTATTATAAAAACACATGCATAATTAAATTATAGAGTTTCTTTTCAATATTCAAATAAGATGATTATGATAAAAAAATTTTCGCACCTCGTTTTGATAGATTCAATAATAAACAATGAATTTTTTTATTAATTAACATTTTTTGTACACACAAAAAAGAAATGCATTTTATCCGTTGAACAATAAAAAATATACAAACATAAGGAGAATTTATAACAAACTCAAGTTTAAATGAATAAGGAGAATGAAAACTATGAGATTTCCAGATGTCGGAATTTCTGGCTCAATTGTTATAACTTCGATGCAACTTTACTTAGATAAAAGTCATAACTTGTTCCTAGATAATTGCTTCATAAATCCTGTACTTTTTAAAACGTTCAATATTAGCAGACTATCGTTTGCAACTTATACGTGAAATTTTACAAAGCTATCATATTCCACACCTCATAATTGGATGCCCTCTGAGCGACTACAAACTAACTCGACTCACTAATAGACATTTTCCTTCTCTTGTGCCTCAAATAACAGCGAGAAGAAATCTCCAGAGACAATGTGTTATATATGTAAGGATTGTCAATGTGGTCTATGTATATTTAGCTATTTCGAAGAATTTCATACATTGATAAACTTTTAGTTTTTTGTATCTTCTCGCATGTTTTCTTTCATTTAAAAATAAACCATCTGCATCTTTGAAATGAACTCTACTGTCGACAATTATGATCATTGATAACTTCTAAAACATAATTAGTTTTTTCAAAATAAATTAATTTTTTTATTAAAGAAAAGTCCGCTCCCAAAGGGTTAATATGTATTCATCAGTAAAGATCGATATTATTAAATTTCAATATATTTGAAAAATCTTTTATCTAAATCGAAATAAAACTGTTTGATATCTCTTGGCTAACATTTCATGTGTATTCTATTAGATTCTTTAAAATGTTATTCTTAGAAATTCGACAAAATTTTAAACAACAAAAACATTCATAAAATAAAAATAATCATTAGAATTTGATTCAGATTGAAGCACAAAAACTATCAACTATAATAAATCTTTCTCTTTTCTCTAAAAGAAAACATTTCAATTCTTTATTTATCATTAGCAACTACATGCATTGAATTTTTCGTCAAATTCTCCTTCAAATATAGTCGAGAGTCGTCCTTATGAATTATCAAGTCGAATAGATTGTGTAAATCAACATCATAAAAAACGAAATAGAAATTGCAAGAATAAGTAAGTATTATCCAGTATTTTCTTATAATTAGATTTTTGTCAATCTTTTGCCTAGTGATAAAAAGCAATGTTGTGGGCGATGTTCACGTGTTTATTTATTTCTGCTTCCAGTTGCTCTTATTTTTCTCGGTGTAGCCATAGCTGCAACACTCACTGCAGTAATCAAAACACCTAAAACTAGCTCAGCAACTACAATAACTGAGACAACAAAGACAACAAAGACAACAAAGATAACCACGACTAGTACTAATTCAAGTAAGTGTCTCGTTGCCTTCAAACTTATATCCTACTAGCTAAAGAAAAGCAATTTATTCTAATTACAGGAAAAGATATAATCATTCGGCAAATCATAGACTAGAAACCAGTGTTCGAGTCGGGTCAGATCATAAAAGTTCTAAAAATTCCGAACATCACATTAAAAAAGAAGCAAATTTGGAAGAGATAATTATTCCTTTATTTCGGATATCAAGAGAATATCTATTGATTTACTTAAAAGATTCTCAATGACTGTAAAAAATTCGCTTTTATTGGCTTAAAATTATCCTTTATCTTGGCTCGAGCCAAAAAAATGTGACGCATATCAGATACTGCTAGAAACTGACAGTACTGATTCAGTGAGGAAGGTGCATGTACAAGTTTCTAGTCTTATACACTTCAATATTCTCTTTTAGATTGTATTTCATAAAAGACATGATTTTTGCTATTTTATAGTCAAGGTCTATCACAACTCAAATTTGTAAAAAGATTATGCTCGATATACAACAAAATTTATTGAATAAAAGACGTTAAGGCCATCTTATTTTGAAACGGATAGCAGTTACTGAATCATGAAGAAAAGAGAAAACGCTTATGTTCTAATTCTTACATATACAGAGTGGTGCAAAAATGCGTCAACTGAAAAAATTTGAATATCTCCATTACGACTCAAGCAAATGAGCTGAATTTTTTATCAATAAGAGAAGCATGTTCAGGCTTAACATTTCTAAAGGCATTCCTAGCAGAGACTGTCATCAGAACAGGGCTACCTTGTTAATTTTTTACATATGTTTTTTTGAAAGCCTTTTTTCGAAGCTAAATGGATGATCCGATACTCATTTGGATTTATCGTTGTACAATACAACTCTCCCTACTTCCGAAAAGCTCAACTATGGTTAATACATCAAAATTATTTATAGTAAATAGAAAATAAATTTCAATCTCACGGTAAGTGGGGACTAAAGTCGTCAAATCTTGAAGATGATAGCGTCCAGTTAGTCAGAATCTCTGTATTCGTTGATGAATATCTTATTTTTCTGCAGTTATCCGGTTTATTTTTTCAATCCATATAAAAAAGAGTGAAGATGCCAAACTAAAATAGCATTATTTTTGTTTAATTAATCAAAACTATTTAACAGTTTTTATTTTTTTTAAATTAGCTATAATTTTAATTAACTAGAAAAATTTGAAAATAATCTCGACGATGTAAAAAGACTAACATAACATCAAAACAGTGTCGTTTTGGTAAAATTTCAGCAACTTTTTATCATTTCTACGCACGAATAATATTCTGTTGAAATAACTTAAACAAGACATATGATGAATACCTATCCCGTTGGATTTATTCATCATGTCATGAGCTCATTCTACAGTTGAGATTCAATTTTAATGTCCTTAGGGCAAAGCAGAGCAAAAAAAAATCATATTTTACCGTTCGAGACAGGCAAGGTTAAGACGTAGCAGGGCACAGGACAGGATAGAGCAAAAAAAGTGCCCTGTTGACGGTCTCCAATGTCTAGAGAGACTCTGTTAAATAAACTGTTTTTTATCTATTTAGGAAAAAAGTAAAATCTTTCTTGTTGAGATCAATAGTGATACGTAACAAATGGTCTCTCTAGGCATGTCTTGATCGGTACAAACCTTAAATATGTCTCTATCATTAATAAAAATTTCAGCTCGTTTGCTCAGGTAGTAATGAAGATATTCAAAACTTTTTTAGTTAATTGAGTTTTGCGCAACCTTGTACAAGTGATGATCATATATGAAACAATCGGTTTCGCACGAATAAAATATTCTATTTATATAATTGTACATGTTTTTAATGTCTAGCATGCCAACGACCTCTCTTAGACTTCGACACAATTGGCATCAGTTATACACTAGTTCCAAATGGTTACGGATGTTTTACTTGGTCTGGAGCTTCAGTACTCAATGCTACAATCTTTGGTACTATGAGTGGCTATCATACAGTTGTTACTAGTGGTTCATATGTTGTATATAATTCAGCGACACTTACAATGAAACTCATCAACACAACTAGTTCAATATTTACAATAAATTCATTTTTTGCAGCGTCTTCCTGGAACGATAATTTAAATGTCAATATCACTGGTCTGTTAAATGGTGCAGTTGTACAAAGAACGACCTTAATACTTCAAGTATTTACAAAAACACTTGTTACCTTAAATTGGTCAGGTATTGATACGTTGACAATAACCTCAGGCGGTGGAACACACAATGCAAACGTGACTCTCTCCGGACATTTTGTTGGAATCGACGATATGTTGATCACATATTGAAAAGATATTAATAATCACGTCATCATGTGGACTATCTAGAAACCTACAGGACAGTCCCGCGAATCCCAAAAGATTCTGTTTGTCTCGTCCCGCGGTTCATCCAAAATTGTCCCCAAAATTTTTCGGGACGGAACATTTGAGATTGGGACTATTCAAAAAAAATCGATGTCTCGAATTTCCTAAACTCACATCAAAACACGCCGTAAATGTGGGGCTCCCTATTTTTTATAACAAATATTTAAATAAACAATACGGGGTGACCCGTAAGTAGCTTTACGATAAAAAAAGCTGAATATCTTCGCTCGATTTCAATCAAATAGTCAGATTTTTTTGTCGATGATAGAGGTTTATTCAAATTTTTTTCACCGGAAAAGCTAAGTTGAGCCAATACTATAGCTTCAACCAGAAAATGTGACCTCGTACGGGGTCGAATAAAGAAATCATCTATTTGTCTCAGAATTTTAGATAGTAGCCTAGATTATTACATATAAATGAGTTCAACGATGGACATTCCTTTGCACTTAGGGAAGAATTTAGACTAATTATGTAGAACCGAATAAAGTTATAATGATTTTCGCTCCCACATTAGATTTGAAACACCCAATGTACCGAACTCTTCTTAAACGTCCGTACAAGACCACATTTTCTTGTTGAAACTATATTATTGGCTCAACTTAGCTTTTCCAATGAAAAAAATTTTGAATGATCCTCTATCATCGATAAAAAAATCAGATCATTTGATTGAAGTAGAGTGAATATATTCAGTTTTTTATCGTAAAAATACGTACAAATCACCCTGCATAATAGAAAAACGGAGAAAATACTATTGCTAGATGCTTTCAAAGTTGATCATTTTCATTTATTCTTATCAGATCTTTCACTGCTATTATAACTCAAACAAATCGTATCCTTTAATTAGCATATTCTGTGCATCAATTAGTGTGTGCATGAGGATAAGTGTTTAAAACGCAGTTATATCCCAAAAAAGAACTTCTTTTTTTCTTACACTTTGGCTGCAAACAACTAATGTTCATTAATGTTTCAATATCTCATTTGGTAAGCAGGAAATTAATAATTTGATTTAGACTCACAGATATTCATTGTTCGATATTGTGCTGCCAACTGTATAAATAATAGGCTAGCTAGTTCATCTAATTATTATCTATATGAATCCGTGTTATCTACTGATAGTAGAGAAAAGACGTATTCATCTTTCACAAATCAATATTTCTATATCCTTATCAATTAACGGGACAAACGGAATTTTTCGAGACGGGACAATAAAAAAGTTTGTCCTGCAGGACTCTAGCTTCTTCTGAACCACTCCGTACCCTGATCCAGTTCGATTGCTTCTCAGTGTTCCAATAAGACAAGTATCATTTCGCAATGAAGTTTCTGCGAGAGAGATATCTGCAAAGAAGTTGTCGACTACTACAATTTGAGCGTGCCCAAGATCAGTCGTTCGATCCTGCTTACCAGTATAAATCACAAAATTCCAAGTGTATCCGTTAGTGGCAGCTAGTTTGTATATCTTGACTCCATATTTATGTGTTTTTCTCGGAATATATTGTTTGAACAAGTCTCCTCTTCCATGGTACCATTGTCTCATCAAGAGAAATAACTGAACCAGGAATATAAATTGACTTAAATCTGGCTTTTAATAAGTTTACAAATGATGTGAATTTCAACAATCTGTCTTAGTCTACATGCTCTTCTTGGTTATTCGAAAACTGATAAAATTTGTCAAGTCATTCAAATGTATCTCTCGATATTGTGTTTTGAATGACTTCAGATCCAAACATCTTGCCTTTACTCCAGTAGTAATCTGTTTCTGGCATTTGTACTAATTCCCATTTCAGTAATAATTCCTAAAAAATTCGGGCATTTCAGCATTAGTAATAGGTTTCCATTGAAGAGCTTTCGACCGTTTGGTAAGCTTCTACCTTTGTATGTATTATTCTATATATCGATTAGTTTCACGAACCAGGAGACTAATAACTCATCAGTAGTGAGATATCGATTACAATTGATAGGATTGATCGTACTAGTTTCCATCATTCCATACTCCTCTGAGAACCGAGCATCCGATTCTGATTTGATTTTGCCCCACACTTGTAATCCAAATCTATCATCATCACCATCATTCGTAACTTGTTCTTCAGAGCTTGATGATTTGAATTGCATTCTGGAAAAAACCATTATCGAAACTGCGTACATCACTCTGTGAGTTACTGCTTTCCTCTGTATCAGCTTCTTCGGATGGCATATGAATCACAAATGTTGAAAAACGTGAGTTTAGTTTATTATCTTTATCTCGACTAGCATGATATATACTATATACATACCTATGAATAAATTGGAGAAATCCCATATACCAGAGAAGAAAAGATAATGAGGACAAATCCTAGTTACGAATTATGGAGATTGCCAACATACTGAAAAATATCAACGAGCGCATCTATCAAGAATGAACATGCATGAAAATTAGTATGGGCGAAACTATTTTCCTCGGAAAATCGAATCGCCGTGAGGGGGTTAAAAAATTATTATAGCTGATTGTGATAGTGGTATCGATGACTACTTATACGTATATATTCCTTGAATAGAATATATAGTGATTTCCAATATTACTTTTTAACAACAATCAGACGTAACATTTTAAACTAATTTTATTGATCTAACATCGCATAGGTGAATGTATTTTCACACAAATAAGCAAATAAAATAATAATTATGACTGTACACAACAAACAAAGCGTTAACGAGACAACAAGAGAAATATATAGACATAACATAAATTTTCGATTTCAAATATTTTGATTCTTTGATAATTCTTCATTTTTCTAAATAGAGAAAAAAATAATTTATGAATATTTTTACAATTTCAATTTTCATGTCTATAGGATGTCCAGAAAGTCACTAGAGTTAGAAAAATTTGAAAATCTTCATTACGCCTCGAACAAACGGGCTCATTTTTTAGCCAACGACAGAGGCATGTTCATACTCTAAATCCATACGGTCAAGATTAGTGAGAGCTTTAGTTAAATATTACTATCGACTTCCATAAGAAAATCTTACTTTTTCACAGATGGAGAGAAAACATTATATAAGCTGGCGCAAAAGTCAATTTATCGAGAAGAAAATTGAATAATTCCATTATGGCTCAATCAAACCATCAGATTTAGAGTATGAACATGCCTCTACCGTTGGCTAAAAAATGAGCCTGTTTGGTTGAGACGTAATGGAGATTTTCAAATTTTTCTAACTCTAGTGACTTTCTGGACACCCAATATATTGGGAGTATCCTTAGATCCTCAACTACTATATATTGAAAATAACCATGCGCTCTCAAGTATTATATATGAATGGTATCCTTCAGTCTTCAAACACTATATATTCGGTGTATCCTTGCCCGTCCGGGTATATAAATAGGTTTTTGAGCATTAATTATTCAAAATAAAAGAACAAAAGAAAAGAAAAGTATTAATATATTCTGGTTGTGTTTAATAGAACCAAACGGAATAAATAGATGTGATTCATTTCTACTCTGTCTGTAGCTAATAAAAGATATTTTATAATTTATTCTTCTCTTTCTTGCTTAGTATAAACAAGTAATAGTAGAATTACCTGCAATGTAAGTCAGACAACAGAAAGGAAGGACATGCGAATAATATAACGAAGATGTTTGGAACTAAGAAATCATTAGTATAAGAAAAAACAAAATATTTAATCATGAAGGAGAAAAAAAAGAAGAAAAATAATCAAAATTATGACAATTTTAATGTCATAGCAGAGAATATTGAAGAAAACAGCAACGTACACTACTTCAGCTCACTTGTCGTAGATGATAAACAGACATCTTAATGATGGAAGACTTTGTACAGTTAAGGAAACCAGTGGATCACCTCGATCTATGCTACTTATCTTAAATAATTATTGGTTAAAGATCTATTAATATATCAGGAAACACAAGAGTACAATGAGTATATAGTATTTGAGGACCAAAAGGTGTCGTCCACATATAATACTTTAGAACCTATGAATACCCTCAATATATAGTACTTGACGACCTATGAATATTGTATGTTACAAGGTTCGATAATACTAAGTCCAGGACTGGTTGGGTTAGTTTTTCCTAGGGCATAGATAGATTTCTTACTCTGCAAACAAACACACACACATCTTCAATTTTGGAATTCAGATTTTGACTACATCAAAAAGAATAGACTACTATTTAAGTGGAATGATAACTAGTCTGAAACGGTTACTGGTAAACTGGTTACCAATTGCTACGATCAAGCGATCACTAAATGTCCCCGTTGCATCCGTAATATTGAATTCAGTCGGTACCGGAAATTCCAGATTTCATCAGTCACATGATTATCATAACAATCTATCTCAGTGTGTGCCTTTGCCGGGTTAAAGACGAAATAAGGCTATAAGGAGAAGATGTCAAAGACTACTACATGGAGGTATCGATAGGATCTCGGATGCTGTGATATGAAGATGTCCTGAGGTCCTTCAGAGTTATTACACGAAGACAACCACAGGACCTCAAAGCAAGGGGAAACAATTGATTGCAAATAGCAGAATCTTCTCGAATTAGGGATGTCAGGGTTCGGGGTTCTCGAGAACCTGGGATCTGGATGGGTTCCCCGTACTCAAAAACCCAGAACCCCATACCACTTTGTACAAAAAAGCCGTAGAAAGCTACGGAAAGATTTTATTGTATTTTACAAACGTAGAAAAATAGATTGTGAAGTGGGTTCTGGGTTCTCCCGGGAACGGAGCTCTTGGGGAACCCGGAACCCTGACACCCCCACACGCGGGTTCTTGTTTTCTGAGAACAAGGAACCTGCCTGAATCCCAGATTCTTAGGAATAGAGTACAAAACTGATGGTCTCAACTGCGGTTTCCGAGAACAAGGAATTCGGGTGGGTTCCGAGTTCCTGGGGGCGGAACACGAAACTGACACCCCTACCTCGAATCACTTGAAATCGTTGGAATCACTCAGAGTCATTTGTGGGAAAATTCGATTTAATTTTTTATTTTGTTCATTTTTCTACACATTAATGCTCAAATTTAGGTATTGAAAATAGGTAACATGCTATTGTTCGGACCATTTGAAAGAGAATCCTTAATAACTCCTACATTAGCGCAGACAACACCATGTTGTATTCTTACAATAAGAGAGAAAATCTTTCCCTACATTTGATTGGCCGAAAACAAAATCTTCCTAGCCAATCAGATTTGAGGAAGGACTTTCTTTGCTATTGTAAAGATAAAACATAGTATTGTTCGTGTCGATCGAGAGATTATCAAGGGTTTTCTTCCATGTAGTTCCAAACAATTATATGTTTTGATCTGGCAATACTGAAGACTTTTTTAGCAAGATCTTTCTCCATTATTGTCGGACCAAAACATATGTTTGTGTTCGAGCCATACGAAAGAGAATCCCTGCTGATTCTTTCAGATCGGCACAGAGAACACCATCTATAGTTCGTGCGAATCTAAGGATGCTCTCGTGACATATGACTTGAGTACCCATAGGTATTTCCCTAATATAACACTTAATGATCTCCGCTACTGGAAATGACCGAATCCAGGAAGTTCGAGCTCATCATTTGTCTTATCCGATAATGACCGAATTCTCGAATCCGGGATTCTCGAACTAATACCGATTTTGATTCATGATTAGTTGTGATGTTTAAAAGTGCTTCTCATTGCTTGTTCTTCGTTTATGATTTGCACTTGTATAGTGTGAACATTAGAATAGACGAACGAGCTTCCTCAGAGCGACTGCGAAACAAAAGAGTCAACAGTGATACTAAACTAAGAATAGAGAAGTACATAGTATAGTCCTTTCTAACGAAAATATAATATCTCGCCACATACATTTTATGTTTCTATGGAACGTTTGTTTTTTATCTGCCATATGCTTTCTCTGTTATGTTTTTTTTTACTTATAATACTAGTACTGCTACGGTATCTCTTTAGGTCCTTTTAGAGTTTGAGGGAAAATAAATAAAAGTAGTACACCAATCGACGATCATGCCCTATTCTTTCCAGGTTCTTGTTTTTCTTTACTTTCAGACAAGATTCTTGTATTCAGGCAAGAATTATAAGATATTCAAGATATATTTAACGTTCAGAGAAGAATCTTTTTTTTTTCTTTTAAAAAGAATCTTGTCTGAAGTTCAAGACCAAAAGAATCTTATATGAAAATTATGAAAAAACAGAAACTGGAAAGAAATATAAGATATTTTAATTTTTTACTATTCAGGCAAGGTTCTTATAATAGAAAAGAAAAAGATTCTTGTCAGCTTTTCAAGATCGACGACACGTGATGTTATCTTTGTGTGATCAAATATATAAAGGTAATGTCTGAACGTTATTTATTCATTAATGATTCGACAAGAAGTGCAATATGCTTTGGACATATACTTTTCCTAGAGCGTTCATTTAATTCAAACGACATCGAACAACTAATTTTTTCAATTGGATGTATAGAAAAAGTTTCCATTTGATATCAAGGAAACAATGGAATATGTGATATCTTTTAGTGTACTCAAAAAGTGAGTACACTACTAAAATCGGTCTGTGTGTCCAGCCGGCCGGCCGTTTACACGATAACTTTTCACAATTACATTCGATTGAGCTGAAATTTTCTGCACAGAATTGTCTCATCAATATCTCGGTCGAGTTCGAAGATGAGAAGGATCTGGCAAGAAATAGTTGAGTTATCGAGAAAATTGTCATTATTCATCAGACCATCGCTGAGGGGGGGGGGGTACACGGATTTTTTCAAAAAAAATTTTTTGTCTCAGAATTATTTAAAACTTATATGAATCGACTCAGTTTTTAACGCTGATTCCGAATATGATATTAGTTTTGAATGAAATCGTAGTTTTTTAAGTGGATGTTGCCTAAACAGGGTCCTAAAGTGCACAAAATCTGTATCTTAAGGCCAGTGTACGTAAATATGTCTCAGGTGACTAGTGGTTTTGGGGTGTTCTAGAAGCATGGTTTTGCCGCTACTAATAAGAGTTATCAAATGGAAAAAATCCGAACTCGATAGCTTTTTATATTGGTGGATTATTATGAAAACTAGCTATACCCTGTACAAATTGCACGGTTTTTTAATTTTTTTCAAAGAAAAGATTTATCATAATCATAATAAAACTTCAGATATCATATACCATTAGATAGAGAATTTCATGGGCTGCAAAGTGACGCTAAGTTATAGGAGTAAATAGGTTGCGGACAAGATTTCCTCTGTATGACAGTGTCGAAAAACTATGAAAAACTCATGTATCTTGACAATGCGTCAGTGTGATATTTGTTTGTTTTAAATATCACCAATACCAATTTTTTCAGAGTAGATAGAAATCGTTAAGAGCTATAAAATGATGCAAAATAATAGGGATAGATATCCTGCGGGTTAATATTTATTCAATATCACACTTACGAAAAACCATGAAAAGGCCATATACCTTAATAGTGTGTTTGTGGGATATTCGTTTGTTCTCAATAGAGCCAACACTATTTTTATGTACTCGAAAAGTGATGTTCGCAATAGATTGATTTTGATCAATCTGTCTAAAAAAAAAGTTCATCATTGAGCGCACTAGGGAACTGCCCCTTAAGCTGTGCGAATGCCCTCTTTTTGCCAGATAAGACGTGGTGAGGAGTTAGTTCCGAAGACTTTATTTATCTGCATAAGTAAAAATTTCCTCTTTTAATTAAAGCTTGTTTCAAATTATATGCCATATTATAAACACATGTTAATTAAGTCAAAACATAGTAGAAGTTGTTGAGAGTTATCTTGAAAAGGTAAAAGAGGATCATAATGAGTACCGTTGTAATAAATACAAAATCCTAACTTATTCATAAATAAATTCATCGTTTTCTGAAGAGAATAAACAAAAACTAAAGAAAATCAAAGCAACAATTATTGTGTATAGTGAATAGTTTTTCTAATCAATAATAATTTACAGACTCAGAACTTACCTAGACTAGATCAACTTAAAATTTTCAGATCCGGACCTGACGGGCTCTATTCGACACATTCTTGGATAACTCATCTGTCTTATTCGCTTTTTTAAGTACACATAACTCTCGGATTTAAATCCGAGGTTTCCGCATTTATTTTCTATTGTTTTCTGAAAAATTACAATTATTGAATATATTTCGATATTTTATTAATCCATACCTTTCTATATTATATTTTTTAGATTTTTCAATATCCACAAAAGTATTTTTTTTTATGGACGAAGGAAATCTTGATTCGTTCAAGAAATTATTGTTTGATAATGCTCTTGGTAATATATGTAATATCTATATGCACTTTGTATCTTTTTGACTGAAATACTATTTTTTTAGGGTCGGTACCACATACAAATAAACAAAATCGATGGCGTCATAAGAAAAAAGATCAACATCATCATTTACCAGTTGAACATTTTGTATATAACTTAATTTAATCGAGCTAAATCAAAATATAAATTTTTGCACTTTTCTTTTTTTAGAATGGATCAAATCCATACTCATCTGATATTATGGAAAATTTTGAAAATGATGTTACTATGGATAATCGAATTTTTGATGATAATATGGATCTTCATGATTCACCTATGGATGATACACATGCTGATGATACTCGTACTGGTATTATATTTAATAATGATACATATGCTCATGATTATATACTTAATGATGAAGATTATAATTATGGTTATGATTTTAATCCGAATTTGGCTCATGTGAGCAATTATCTCATATAGTACACATAGTAACAACTAATATGAATTTAATTAATATTAATTATTTTTCTTATTCTGTTAGCAAGCAAAAGTATTGCAAACTCGACAACAAAATGATGACGAATATGTTTCAATCGTAAGTGGTTAAATCAGAACTCAGAACACTCTCAATACATTGATTTTGTTTTATAGAAAGGATATTAAATTGTACAAAGTGTAGAACATTTATTAATAGATCTTTTTATTTGCAGGAATTAAGTGGGATTAATGTGTCTCATGTTCAACGTGGTGCATCATTAAATCTAACTCCTAGAACTTTAGTAGGCACTGGATATGGTGAAATGGCATTATTTAATGACTTACATCCAAGTGAATTTGACATATTGTTGAGTAAGATACATTTAGAAAGTTGATGTTTTCTAATGTGAATTTTGTTTTCTTTAAGTTACTTGTCATACATTCATGGACTTCATCCGGCAACTACTTTGGCAAACAGTCAAGTAATAAAAAATTCATTACAACAAATGAAACAAGACATTAAAAAACAAACGTCGAATCAATCATCAAAAAGAAATACAACAGCAGTTCAGCGTATCCATGGTGCACATAACGATAATGAGGTTTGAAAAAATAAGATTTTTTTTTGATAATGAAAAATTTATGTTTTTCTTGTGTTAAAAATTGAAACTGCTCTAATAATATATGAAATTAAAAGTATTTTTTTTGTACATGATGTGCAAAATCATAATAAAATTATATGAAAAAGAGAGTAATAATAACCTACAAAAATGTTCTTTAATATAACCTGAATCAGGCAAGCAATACAAAAAATAAGAAACAGACTAGAATATAAGAAAGAAAAGAATCAGGCAAGAACATCAAGAATAATAAGAATCAGGCAAGAATTCAAAAAAAGCAAGGATCAGGCAAGATCAGTTTTTTCAGGCAAGAATCTTGTATGGAAGGAATGGAAAAAGAATCTTGTCTGAAAATCAAGAAAAACAAGAACCTGGAAAGAATAGGACAAGATCGTCGATTGGTGTAGTAACTAAATCTATTCTACTCTTTTCCTACAATCAGATATTGTTTGATACTTTATGTGCGAATGATTAACTCGAGAATAAGACATCTTGTTTATAATCCTCAAAGAATGTCACTTCAGATCTGCATACCGATTTGTTTTCTTGGATAGTGTCTAACTACTTTTCAGCGAAACAAAAAAGTTTCTTTTTTCTACTAACCTTTCAAAACTGAAGTCTACTTCGTATCCGTATCATTTGTCGATATTGTTGGACAGATTTGTGAAATTCTTGTGTATACAATTTCGATGGAATAACAAATACAACAAAAGTAAGCATAGGTGGAATAAATGAAATAAAGTATCCAATAATAAGTATCCATCCATTATTAGTTGATTTCATACAACCTGAAATAAAAGAAATGATTAATCGTGGAATTGCAAGAATAATCAAAATAATTGGAGCAATGAGTAATTGACGATGTTGGTGGATTTGTTCACGTAATATTATTTTATAAGGTTTACGTTTTTCAATATTTGTTCGTTGTCGAGTTGTCAGAACAATAATCATAATAGATGATATAATATTGATGATAAATGGAACAAAAAAATGAAACATATTTATGAATGTATTGTATGCTTGTAAACTAGTTGAATAACTAATAATACACCATATACGTTTTTCTTCATTATCATTATCATCATCTAACAGACGTCGATGAATAGGATCATGAATATTTGTAAGAATATTTAGAATAATAAGAATAATAATGATATATTTAGCCATTTTTTTACTTTTATTTTTATTAAAATTAATTCCTTTAATAGCAGTAAATGCTCGTTCAATTGCTACACATGCATTTAACCATTGATCCATATTAAGACTAAATCTCAATAAAAAATCCATTGTATGACATTGAAATTTAAGAAATGATCGATTTGTATTATATGTCTTTTGTGTTATAATAAGTATTATTAATTTAACTGTAAATATAATTATTGTAAATAATGTTGTTATTGATGATCCAAATAAATATAAACCACAACCAACTTTACGTGGTTCTTTAGTTTTAAATGTAATCAGAGATAAAATACCATTTATAAGACCTACTAAAAACATAACTGTTGTCAATGCAATGCTTACTTTAATAATAGAAGGTTGATCTTTCATATTAACATTTGGTTTAATATAATAACCTAAAATAGCATCAAGTGAAAGACCAAATAAAGTTGAACGAAATTGACATCGTTTTCCATAAACACATGACGGACAAACACAAATTGATGTTTGAGGACAATTAGGTCTATCTTGTAAACATTGGGCATTATTTTCACAATTACTTTCACCAAAACAATCATATTTAATTGAAGTATTAAATTCAAAACAATTTGCAACATGTTGATCATTACATAAACAAAAATGATTATCATCATAAAAACAAGATGATGATGATGATTCTATTTGACATGCTAAATGATAATATTTAATTCGACGAATAAGATGATATTTACTTATTGTTTCATTTAATATTTCATTTATATATTTACAACGATCTGATGATTTAATTAATCGTTTAATAATTGACGATTGTTTGTAAATATTTTGTACAGTAATTAAATAATATTCTTTAATGAAAAGTTCAATAAATGCAATATGAAATGGTCTTGACCATTGAATAGTAACTGATTTTTGATCAATAGGAATTGTTTTATATGTCGAACCATTTTCAGGTGGAGCATTATCATCTACTCGAATAAAATGAACAAGTATTGATTCTGGTAAAGTTAAATTTTTCTCAAATGAAATAATTATTTTATTATCAATTATTTCACATCTATCTCCACTAAAACCATTTTGACAATTACAGATAAATTGCTTATTAGATGCAACATTTTCATCAATAGACATACATTGACCATTATTTTCACATTGATTTGATTGACAAATTGTACTTTGAAGAAAACAATTCAAACCCCATTTATTCAAAGGACAAATACAAATTGATCGATTATTAGATGAAATCCCAATACATAATGAATCGAATGAACACATACATTTATATTTCATATGACAATATATTCCCGACCATTCTCTATCACATTTACAAAAACTAATATTTTTAAATCCATTTATATATTTAATACATTGACCATGTAGACATGGTAAATCTGAACAATGTTCAATATTTTCACTTGTACGTGGAATATGAAATTGAAAAGCAATACGTTGCACTGGTAAAAATGAATATTTAACTGGTATTAAAAAAACTTCCACGATATTTAAATGATATTTTTTCATATATATCAATATGAATAAAATAATTATTTGTTTGAAGTTTTGGTCGAGTTGAATAAACTAAATAAATATTAAATTTTGTTTTACAATGATAAGTATAAAGATAAGTTATATGTTGATATGAATGAATTAGTTTTTCATTTGTATCATCAATAAGTGAAATAATCAAAGAAAATAATATTCGTCGCGAATCTGAATATGTTTGAAATTTAATAATAAAACTAATTCGTTGATTTTGATATTGACATTGATTTCCATAATAACTTGGTGGACAAAGACATGTTTCAATTGTTGAATTATTTAACCAAATTTTTAAAGGAATTCCACGATGACAACGTAGAGGATATTGATGAATCAATGAATTAATAGAATAATATGTATTATCATCTTCAGTAATTAATTGTTTGACTGATTTAATTGATTTATCAATGGCGAAATTAATAATTGGTAGTTTATTCCTATAATCAATCAGTCTACAAAGGAACATTGCAACATCGGTTTGGCTCATTTCATCCTGCATCCAACATATACTACCAAGTTGTTCATTATCTCGATTTTTCTCACAAAAATCTTCATCATCTCCTTGTGTACAATCTTTCTTCCCATCACATAAACTAAAAGGATCTAAACAATGTTGACTCGTATTATTCTTACAATAAAAATTGTCCCATTGTAATTCATATCCATTTGGTCGACATAATTTTGGTTCATCAGTCCCACCAATACAATCAATATGTCCATCATTAAATTTTTCAATGGATAAACATGTTAGATTATATGTATTCGATGATACACATATGTGATGATTATGTGGACATTTTAATAATAATGATGATGAATTACAATTAACTTCATCAGCTCCATTTAAACAATTCCAAATTCCATCACATTTTGTATAAGTATTATTACATATCCAATATTGACATTCACTTTCATCAGTATGATTTTCTCCATCAATATAAATAGGTAATAATTCATTAAATCCATCACAAATTGTTTGAAATGATATATGTTTTCTAATATAATCTTGATTGTTAATTTCATCACCACATAAACCATATTCATCATATCCACAATCGCACCATCCATTATTGACACGTTTTAAAGAAATACATTTATTATTATTTCTACATTTGAAAAGATTTTCCGATGCGGTTTTAATAGGACAAATTTCATTAATTAAATAACATTGTTCATCATCACGATAATTACAATCGATAACTGTATCACAAAGACGATCTACTGATATACATTTAGATGAATTAATACATTTATACATTATCGAACTATTGCAATTGAATGAATGAATGTGAGTTATTGGATTGCATTGATTAAGGTCAGAATACAAAGGATTAATGTACCAAAGTCCAAAATTAAAAAATCCTCCTTTACCAAAAATCAATGGAAAATCTTCTGGTTGACGACATGTCATATTATTGAATAGTAATAATGATACGTTGGAATAAAATCCATCACAATATTGATCATTATAACATATGTATTGAGGTGGAGTGTCAAGGATACCATCATTTATAGTTATATTTTTAACATAGGCAAAATATATATGACCAAAAGCTAGTGGTTCATTTGTTATAATGTATATATCCGGACATGTTTCGATAATTGTTTGTTTGCATGACTATTGAGGACAAAGATCATAACATATTTTACTGTCAGTCAGTCCAAATCCCAAATGACATTGCGATGCTAACCAGCATGTTTCATTTAGTGAGATTGGTTTATTTACAAAGTTCATCTGTTGTAGTAGAGAATTACGCTTAAATATACATGAACTTGTTAGTTTCATAGCGTTCGATAAGCCCGCAAAGAAACATGTGACATCTTCTAAGGCAAATGTTGGTTCATCAGCGAGATTGAAAGCACTGAACAGCCGAAACTTGTCTTCATCTGATTGATCAAGACATTCGTAAGTATCTTTATCATCATTGTGAAATATTTTATCTATACATTGTCCATTACGACATCGATATTCATTTTTTTCACATTGATCAATATCAATTTGCCAACAATTATCTTCATCAATTCCATTATTAAAACATTCAATTCGTCCATTACATATTTCAGTCCAATCAAGACATGCTAATGTTGAACCACGATTACATTTTAAATGTACATAACATGTTAAATTGTCGGGATCATATTCATATTGATAAAAGTTAGAAATAATTTCATTCAATGATAAAGAATTATTTTGATAAATATCCAATTCATATTGACATAATGAACCAAATCTTGGTAATGTACAATTGTAATATAATTGTGTTCCATTTGAATTCGAAGATTGATTTAAATAAAGTTGATAACGTTCAATTAGATCGATTGGTGCTGACCAAGAATATAATTGTTGACTTGTTACATTTTGTTCTCGAAGATCATTAAAAGGAAATATTTGATTAAAATTATTTTCTTCAATAATCCATTTTGATGGGAAATCAGTTAAACAATAAGATATTATTTCATGAATATCAAGAGTTTTTTTATTTGAAGCAGCAACATGAAGACAATCATGTTGAAATCCAATATCATCACTTTGATTTTTTTCACTTACCCAATCTGTAAGATGAAGATTGATTTGAAGTGAACAAATCGTTATTCGTAATAGAATGAAAAAAAGAAAAATTTTCATGTATAGCATCGCGTAGTTCTTTAATCTTTTTCAATGAATATGTAAAAACATTTTATATATTTCTTTTTATTATAACATTTGGATTTATTTCTTGAAAAATCCTAAGTGATGTTAATTAGAAAAGTTTGCGTTTGTATCTTACGTAAAATATTTTAAAAACATTTCTTGTACGTCATTTAATTAATTCAAAACTGAATGCACATATGTCGCAATTTTAACAAAAAGTGAGTGTTAAACAGGAAGGAAATTTGTTGCTGCTTTTATCTATACAGTGGAATACAACAAAAAAAAAAAATGACTTACTGTTTTACAATTTTTTTTATTTCCTCGACTGAAAGGAAGGTCATACAAAAAAAAAATAGTTTCTGTGTGTGTGTTTGTGACAGGGTCAAAAGAACATCGTCTAAAAGGCTAATGGCCATTTGTCTTCCACATGTGCTTCTTGTTGGCACTAAAGTATGGCCGTTGATCAACAGCATTGCTGATTGTGATGGTACCTGAATTGATCAATGGAAGCGTATGGTAGTATTAAGTTTGTTAGAAGAGTTTATTTCCTCGATTGAGGGGGCAATCATACGAAGAAAAGGAAAATGGATTTTTGTGTCTGTTGCCTGTCACGGGACAAAGGCTCGATCTGAATCCTATTTGTTCTATCGAATATTGTCGAGGTCGAAGAATCCGAATCTGGCATTAATTTTTTCAAGTTTTTTTTAGATTAATTTTTTTTCAGAGAAGATAAGTTTTTTACGAAAAAAGTTTTTTTTATAGGGTTCGATCAACAGACTTTTGAGGCTGCAGAATCGAATGATATCATTAGTTTTTTTATTATCTAGTAAAAAAATTTGTTTTACCCCAAAAAAATGTTTTTTTTTCTAAAATAATGATTTTATTTATACAATTGACCAAAGCGCTTTCGAGGGCGAGGTATCAATTGGCGTGAATAGTTTTTCAAAAGATTTTAAATTTATCGTTTTTGAAAAAAAACACTGAAAAATAGGTAACAAGCGTCGCCGCGACTCGCTTAACCCTCGATTGAATATAGTCTACGCATTCTCTATCACTTCTCATCGCATTCGATATTGAGAACTCTTGCTGTACAAATATAGGCATACAAAAAACTATGCATTATTATTGGAGACAACTTTCGTGTAAAAAGATCAACCCTTTCAATAATAGATAGGCTTTTTGTATGCATGTGTTTGTGTAACGATACTTCTAAATGTAGATTTTAATTAAGTGATAAATACTGGGTGTATTGTATTCAGTCGAGGGTTAAGCGAGTCGCAGGGACGAGCGTTATTTATTTCTAACAATGAAGAAAGGAATTATCTTTCATACATAATTTACGCACATACTATACTGCAATATTACAATACTCAAGCATACAAGAATTTGAAAAAACACATTCAATTTTCATCTTTAGAGCATGAAAACGACGAAATTTAAAAATAATGTATTTTAACATTCATTATTTAAATTTCACGTTTTTTTACACTCTAAAAATGAAAATTAAACATGAAAAAGGCCGTTTTTATTTTTGAATATAAATGGGTTCCAATTGCGACTCCGAATTGTATCATTTAAACGCGTTTTTTCAATTTTTTGTTTGCTTGGATAATTAATAATTTATTTTTTCTCTCTTTCAATTGGCAAATATCTTGCATTCATTGATGTAACAATATTACTGATATATGTCATGACAATTTTCATATAAGAAAATATAGCAACAGATTCGACTATTTATTTTCTACCAAATTCACGAACTCCATTCAAATGAACTGATGAATTGTTTAAAAAGTTCACTTGAACGAACTGAACTTTTCAAACAGCCCTTTTCAAATGGGATGAACCAGTTTAAGCAATTCAGTCTATGAAACTATCCATTAGCTCTTCAACACAAGAGGAAAAAGCGGATCCTACTGGATCTTATTAGATCCTGATGAATAGAGCTGTATAGCTCACACTCGTGACCGTTAATATGAGCGTGGGCGTTTATGTTTAAATCTCATTACCGGTATGCTAGGGTATTAATAGTAGTTTTCTCCAGACTATTTGTGGCCGGTACTAGTAACATTCTAGTGACTATCTCGGAATATCAAGAGTAGCCTCTTTAGACCTAACTCAGAGTACTATTCCTAAACTCCTGGATGCCACTTCAGAGTTCCATTCTTAACCGTCTATGGCCTATCTCAGGGTTCCATTAGTACTCTCGTGGAGCCTATCTTAGTGTACTTCTTCTTCTTTCGTACGACATGTTGTAAAACAGTTAGCAACATAGCAAAGGAACAACAACAAAACTACATTACAAACATCTAACAACAACGTAACACGAAACAAAAACAAAAAAAAAATTAAAATAACAAAATAAAAACTGTTAAAGGTCAATATCTAGATGTGTTAGCCATGCCAAAGCTGAGGATGTTAAGCGATGGGTTGTAGCGAGACCTCCATTGAGGAGTCTTAATGGACAACTATTGATTATGTGGACTATTGTCTGTTCGACTCCACACTCGCATGTTGAGCTATCTTTCATTTTCCATTTGTGTAACAGATAGGCACACCGGCCATGGAATGTCCTGATTCGGTTAACTTTTACTCAAAGATTACGGAGAAGCGAGAAACCAGGTGGTAATTGGGCTGGGTCGATGATAAGGTCTTTGTTTGTTAATTAGGTGTTCGACCATTCCGCCCGCCATTTTGCTTTGGCTGGTATGTTGAAATCAGTGTGCTCAGCCGTTTGCCAGAGCGGTTTACGAGATTTTAAACGGGTGTGAGGTAGGCAGTCAAGGTCTTGATGGATTGGGAGGCTTGGGTTCTTTAAGATTTTTGCGTACTTTTTTTTGTCTAGCAGTCTCTCTCCTTATATATGGAGGTGCGATGTTTGATAGAACAGATAACTATGGTGTTGGAGTTGATTTTATTGCACCTAAAGGGTGATCCAAAAGTCTTGGTCCTTGTAAGAAAAATTGTTCGTTCTTCCTTATAGTAAATCCAACAATGTTCAAACTTTGATATCTCATTAGTTGTAAGTAGGCGAACATTACCCCAAAGTTTCACGTTTCTATCTCTTATTATAAGAGAGATACATATGATAACATTGTAGAAACAATTTTTTTCATATCCCAAAATAATAGTTGGCACATAATACATGTAAAATAACCATTTTTCTGCTCCAATTTTTCACTATTTAATACGCTCTATTAGGAAAACAAAATATCCCACACGATGCAGCGTGAAAAGCTCTACAATCTACACAGCAAAGTGTATTCTAAATGTGTCCTTTTTGTCGTCAAAAAGAGCAAAACTATGTAAGATTAATTTTTGCCATTGCAAAAAACTGGTCGCACAAAGTTTCGCTGTTTTTGACAATAACAGTTACACATTAAGAATACACTTTGCTGTGTAGATTGTAGAGCATCTCACGCTACGTCTTGTGGTATATTCTGCTTTTTCTTAAAAAATGTATTTGGTGACGAAGAGGCGGAAAGAAAACGTTCTTTTCGTTCGTATAGAAAAAAACGACCTTTTTTTACAACGATGAAAATTGATTGCATAGAGTTTTGATTCTTTTAAAACAAAAATTAGATAACTAAAATACGCTTTACTATTTAGATTGTAGAGCTTTTCACACTGGGTCATGTGGGATATTTTGTTTTCCTAATAGAACATATTAAAAGATGGAAAAGTAAAATACAAAAGTGGTCCATCACTAACCATATTCTGAGATATGAGAAAAAAATTTTCTAGAATGTTATCATATGTATCTCTCTTATAATAAAAGATAGAAACATGAAACTTTGGGGTAACGTTCATCTACTTGCAAGGAATAAGATAACAAAGTTTAAGCATTTTTGAGTTTACTATAAGGAAGAACGAACAATTTTTCTGACAAGGACCAAGACTTTTGGATCACCCTTTATTATGATTCTCAATGCTAAGTTAAGTTGGATGTCAAGTTTCTTTGTGTGAGTAGAACGGCTCCACACTGAAGCACAATATTCAGCCGCAGAGTAGACCAATTAGAGTGTGGCCGTGTATAGGACTGAGGCGTGCGCTCCCCAGCTAGTTCCAGCAAGTTTTTGTATAATACTGACTCACGATTTAACTTTTGCGCTTATATTCGCTATATGATTTCGGAATGTCAGGCTTCTGTCGAGGATAAGGCCGAGGTACTTAGGTGTGAGGTCGTGTTTCAGTGTGCTTCCACAGAATGTGACCGATAGAGGAGTTGTTGCATGGTAACTATTCAGGTGAAAGGCGGAGATCACCGTTTTTTGAGGAATAGGACGTAGTCGCCACGACTTGAAATAAGACGCTAGCTTCTCTAAGTCACCGGTGATTGCTTGTTCAATTTGGGTTAGATCAGTACCTTGAATAGTAATAGCGATATCGTCAGCGTACGCAAATTTACGTAAAGTGGTGGTTGGTATGTCGCTATTATAAATGTTAAAGAGACATGGCACTAATACTGATGCTTGAGGAAGACCATTTATCGGGTCTTTTGCGGGTTTGCCAGGCTTGAGAATGGCAATAATCTTAAATTAACGCCATACTTGGGGCATTTTACCTGTTGCGTGAATTTTGGTAATGTACCGGGCAAGCCATTTGCGACCTCCGTTTCCCAGATTAGTCAAGAATTCGGGATAGATTCCGACCAGGTCCGCTGCTCTCCTAGGTTTCATAGCAGAGATTGTCTTGTTTACTTCGCGTATGGTGAAAGGCGTTGTGAGGTGAGAAAATGTCGGGAGATTACGAATGCTTCGCGAAGCTCCCTTTTGATTCTTCGCTTGTATGCAACATATTTTGGGCACTTCGAGTTACGAACGACTTGAGCAGCGATGGAGTCCGCTGTGACTTTCGGTTATTGGCGTTGTTTAGGACTGCTGCCACCCAAGTTACGAAGTAACTTCCATGCTTGTCGGCTTGAGTGGGTAAAGTTCAGTTTCTCTACGGTTTCTATCCATCGCTGTCAACTTGCTGTATTTAGAGATTCTAGAAGTACTTTGCCTGTTGCTGGGTCGCCGATTTCTTGATATTCTTGTAATATGGCTTCACTACCAGAGTTCCAATAGGGAATGTATGTTTTCCTGTATTCTCGTGGAATGTGACTTTTAGATGCAGATTTGAAGAGATTAACAAACCTCTCGTAGTTGTCCGGAGTAGCAGGAATTTTGTTGGTTGTTTGCTCAATGGTCGAAGAGTATCCTGCCCAGTCCGCTTTCCTAAAGTTCCACCTCGGTTTAGGTAGAAACTTTATTTATGATATCTGAATCCTGACGTGAACGATCACTGATCGATGTTGGCTGTTCGGGAAATTGCCTAGCATAGTCCGCGTGGCGGTTAGCGGTTGTCCAAGATCATCAACGGAGACGAAACTTAAGTCCGGAGAATAATCATTCGGATAATGCTTTTCCATCTTTGTCGTCTTCGTTGTAGCCACATAACGTATGGTGACTGTTAAAATCACCGATATAGAGGAAGGGATGGTTTAGATCCGGTAGTACCGGTGTGGGCCAATCAGCGCTAAGTGGTTTGTAAACATTGGTGATATTGAGCTCGCCAATTTTGATTGTTGTTGAATGGGATGTCATTCGAGTCGGGTCATCTTGGCATGTGTGTTGAAGGTTGTATTTAACAAAAGTGGCTATTCCGTGTTTCGGATGACGTTGAGATGCTACCATGATGTATCGTGGTATGCGGCACTTAGTAGTTTGTTCTTCGTTTTTTAGGTAGGTTTCTTGCATAGCTAGTACGTCGATGTTGTTATGGCGTAAGAATCTGGCTAAGTAGTCGCATTTTTCGCGAGACAATCCTTCTATATTAAGGTGGCATACTCGAAGGTTCGGTTCGATACTTCTAGATTTGTATTTCATCATAAAAGTGTTTGAATGAATCCGTGAGTTGTGTTTTCGACCGAGAGGCTGTTGGCCAGCGTTCAGTCTGTCATTGTGATGGTATTTGTTGTGCTTCGCACGTAACAGGGGGGAGCACGTGAAGGTTACGATCTTCCCCCGCCCCTCTTAGTGTACTAATCACAACCTTCTGGAGCTTATCTCACGGTACCAATCCTAGGCTTCTGCGATCCTTCTCAGGGTGCCATTAGTAACCTTCTGGGACCTATCTTAGAGTGCTATCCGCAACGTTATGGGAGCTACTACAGAGTACCATTAATATCCTTCTGGAGCCTATGTCAGCAAGAAGAAATAGCGGTTCGTGGATCCTTGAATCATATGATTCCTACTATTTCCTGATAGTTCCTTGTGGATCCTTATTCTCTTGACTGTAGTTACGGTCTGAATCCCGAAATTGAATGTATTTTTGTGTGTTTGTCTGTATGATAGTAGTTTGAATATATGTCACAGTATAAAAACTCGTTGGGCTACCCTTAGATCCTCAAATTTTACATCTTGAGGATATTCTTAGGTCCTCACATCCTATAATCTAAAGGCATCGTTATATCTTTAACTCCTGTATTCTAGGAATATCCTTAAATCTTCAAGCGATATCTTGTGGGTGAGGGTGAGCGTGAGAGGAAGCACATTAATGGTGGAAGACATTGTACGGTCAAGAGACCTAGTAGATCGTCTCGATCCACGCTACTTGTCACTTATCTTGGATGTCATTCTCATCCTCAACCTTCACATTTGCAAGAATCTCAGGCAGGCTACAAGTAATTGTCGTAAAGGTAATTGCATTAGAATTGACTAACTTGTTTGATATAGTTTTTGCATCTCTTGACTGTAAAAAGTATTCTATCATTTAAACATCTCTTCTCAACCACAAATCAGCTGAAGTATTCTTCTGTGTTAAACAGATGAGCAAAAACAAAAAAAAATCTTTCTTTCGCTCTTACACAAATTCAAACTGCTACCCTGCGAACAAAGACAAGCGCACAGTTCCTTTCAGGATGAAAACACTAATTATAGTCAAAAAGAACTCGATAACTTTGAGAAAGAAACGACTAGCTTCAAAATACTGGTTCGTCTACGTAAAATAACACCTCACGAGGTGATATTCTGTGTAAAACAATGGAAAAATACACTAACACAAACAAAATTGTGTAACAGCATTAGATACGTTTCTATTTTGCAGATTTCTTCGTCTGAAAAAGTCATTTTCACAAATTGTTTTACTGTTTGATAAGGAATTCAATTTCTTATAACTTTTACTTTTGATGCTTTATTTTTAATCACTTAGATTCGTGACAAAGTGGATTTTATTAAGTGGGGCTACAAAAAAGAGTCTTTTTATGCAACGGCATTACACATCATTATAATTTTTTCAGAAACTTAATTTTCAACCTGAAAGGTTATCTATTCATAATAAGATAAGTAATCTGAGGTGCGTCGAATGTCATTTGAACTAGCTCTCTTTCTAGTTTGATTTTTCAGAAAATCAAAAAATAATGTGTCAGAAATATCAGTGTTACGTTTCGACAATTCAGTATTGAGGATCTATGGGTACCTCTTGACTATAGGACTTCAGGACCTCGAGACATCATCATAATATAGGGCCAAAGAACTCAAGAATACTGCAAGAATGTATAGATAATATTAGATCTCACTGGATCGTATTGAATTTTATTGGATCCTAGGATCCACCAAACATCGCTTTTTCCTTCTTGATTAAAAGCTGGCTAATACATTTTGTCTATATAAAGTGTTCAGAACATAGTTCATATTAATAAGTAATAGTAGGTTCCTATAGATTCTAATTATGCATGTGAACTCTGGCAGATCCTGTTGCATCTTACGGATCCTGGCGATGTCTGATGAATTCTAGGATCCATAAGGAACCGTTTTTACTTCCTTGAAGTGAACCCGATTAACAACAGGTTTTGTACTGAAAATAGTGAAGAAAATGCCTGCTGAAATCTGACTGGTTCGGGCGAAAGAGCTTCTAATCGATCAGATTTTAGCTAGCATTTTTTCTACTATTTACAGGGCGAAACATGATATTGATCAGGTCGACTTGGTGTTTTCAAAGATGCCCTGGTACATGGTCCGAACAAAATCGTATTTTGTCCTCTCAATAGTGGAGAAAAGCCTTCTTGGAAAAACAGTCATCTCTAACGAGGAAACCTCGCCAAGTGTTAATCTCGGATTCAAAGGAAAGTTAATCCAGTCGATCGAGCTCGACGAGCTGATCACAGCAGGGCTGGGCGAGTCATTTTTCGAGTCACTGAGAGAATCCCTTAGAAAATTTTTAAAGATAAAATGTTTCGAGCTACTATGAACGGCATTTGCTCTGACGAGAGAACCACCCGAGGTGATAAAAAACTTTTTGGTCGAGGATATGATGGTTAGATAGGGCATAGCTAAGAGTGGTATACCCTAAGTTAATTCGGGCCCAAGTTAAGATATCGACTTTTTACTCGAATTTACCTATAGGACCCTATCTTCCCCATAAAATCAAAGTTTTGAATTTTGGGGTGAAACTTTGCCCATATCAAGATTTCAGCCAGAGTAGTTCATCCATAAAGTTTCAGAACTTTTGGACTAAGCATTCTCGAGATATAATGTTTTCAAAATATTCATGCATACAACAATATGTGTAAAAACTGTGTTTATGCTAACAGACTCATATCTCGGGAATGCTTACAATGAAACTGTTTGTACCGATAAGCAAAATGGATGACCATGTGGTTTGCAAATGATCACTTCCACCGACAAACTAATAAGTTTAAAATATGAGCTGCCGATGACGTACCTAAGCAGAGATATTCAGTTTTTAAGTTATGCATTATATAGACATAGGAATATATATATATATAATAATACATGAATTATTCACATCAATTTTTAATATAACCATCAGATATTTTAGGAAACTGGTTTCCAAAATCTTGGTGAAATTTATTAACAGTATTTAGTCTTCTCTGAATATGACTTCATCTGAAGTTTAACAGTACGCAATTGAACAAAACAACTGTTGTATTTGAAAAGTATGTTTTCATGTAAAATATTCAAAAATTAAGTGCATTGATGCTTCGCTTGATAGTTTAATATATTCCTTTACGATTGGTATTCGTAAGAATGAATCAGATGCGCATTCGAAGTAACGTTTTCTCTTTTTTCGCACTACGAATAATATTTGAAAAGATTGGTCTTATCGATTCAAAAATGAATTTGGTAAACATTGTGAAACATCTTCTCCATTTAACAAAAATAGAATTTGGCTTTGAAAATTCAACAACAAATGCTGATGAAATTGTCGCTTCTCAACAATTATTCGAAATTTTAGAGTCATTTAAAGATAGCTGCTTCAGTGAATTGTATACCGATCAAACTCTCGATTTCCATGATGAATATGACGAAATGACAGACGAAGAATATAGTACTAATGAAGAAGAGAATATTGACGATTACGATGAAAATCAATATTCAGACATTCAAAATAATTTTACATTAGAAGAGATGGAAGATATTGTGGAATGAGTTGATCAACATCCAAATTATAAAATTGCATCTATTAAGCATCAGTTCCGAAAGGTCAACTACATGTACTACATCACAAGATTTAGAGAACATATTAAAACGAATGGCACAAAATTACAAAAACTCAAAAAAATCAAAGAATTTATATAGGAAGAATTTTATATGAAGAGAGCAATTGAAAAAGAAGCAGTTCATGATAGTGATCTGGAACTCTTCGCTATTCAAAAAGGCAAAAGAATTAGATTGGGACAATTTCAAAGCAAGTCCATCATTCATCGCAGTGTTCAAGAAAGAATATCGTATTTCATCGAGAAGATATAATAAACTGATTACACGAATTTCTTCAACAAGAAAAATTTGTACTTTGAAAGGTGTGTAGATTGTTACTTGTAATTCCAGTTTATTTATCATAATGTGATACATATTTTAGATGCTTATGACTGGATCGAAAATCAAAGATTTTTAATTCAGAATTATTCTCCTCATCAAATTTTAAATAGTGATTATTGTTCATTCCAGAAAGAACATATTTCTCCAAGAACTCTTTCTTTCAGTGGTGAAAGAACAACCGAAGTTACTGTTAAAAAGAAGAATAATGTAACACACTCTTATACCATGCAGCCTATAACATCAGCTGATAGTCAATTATTAGACAAATTCTTACTTATTCTTCAAGAAACAGAAAATGAATTCGGTAAAAGAGTAGAAAAAGATTTAATTGTACCAGCAAATGTCGTAGTACAAGCTTCAAAGTCCGGTAAAAGTAGCAATGAAAAACATTGCATCTTTTTAAATGAAGTTCTATATCCATTGGTTAGTAGAAAATTTCTTCTTTTCTTTGATTGTTGGACGACTCAAACTAATCTAAAAAAAATTTAGAGCAGTATTTCCACATCAAGACAGTCAGTTATTAATTTTTCCTGAAGGATCAACTGGTCATATTCAACCTCAAGATTTATCTTTATTTCGCTCATGGCGATACTTTCACAAAAAAATTGAGCATTACGTTCATGTCAACCGAACAGAAATGAACTTGGACGATCGTCAATATTTCATAAATATGCACTGCATCATTCACAATCAACTATCTGCTCCACAATTCAAAAATCTCATCAATTCTGGGTTTATACAAGCCAAAATACTGAACGAAACAGTTGGTGAAATCAATAAACCACAGGATGTTTGCTTTAAGTTCTATGATCTTTATTGTTCAGTTATTTGTTGTGAAGAGCGAACTCTTCTAACATGTGCTTGGTGCAAAAGACACTTTTGTTATTATCATCTGATCGAAGATCTTCATCTACATCTATAGCACATCTTTTGAAATATTATTTTGGTAGTTAATTGATTTTCGTAAAATAAAGTCAAAAATATTAATGAACGGTGAATTTCTATATATATAATAATCGTATATCGTCTATTCGGTACTGTTAAACTTCAGATGAAGTCATATCCAGAGAAGACTAAGTACTGTTAATAAAGTTCACCAAGATTTTGGAAAACCAGTTTCCTAAAATATCTGATGGTTATATAAAAAATTGATGTGAATAATTCATGTATTATTATATATATATATATTCCTATGTCTATATAATGCATAACTTAAAAATTGAATATCTCTGCTTAGGTACGTCATCGGCAGCTCATATTTTAAACTTATTAGTTTGTCGGTGGAAGTGATCATTTGCACACCACACGGTCATCCATTTTGCTTATCAGTACAAACAGTTCCATTGTTAGAGTTAAATTTGCACATGTTTTTCAAGAGACTGTTTTTAACATGAACCATTCTTCAATAAATTAATCAAATATATGTAATATCTTCCTATACAAAATAGAAAGACATTTTCTTTCCTCTAATAAAAACAGTTATTTTAATCAATCATTTTCTATATAGGGCAAATGTTGATAGGCATATCATGAGAATATTAGTTACGTGTTTTTCTTCATTTTATGACCAAAACTATTCTATAGGAAAGATGTGAGAGAATGATACAAATAACTATTAAGGAATATCTATAACCACTTCCATTCTTCATCTAAATCATAAATTTTTGTTCTTTTTCATCGAATAGACACTTCACCATTCGATGAATTTTTGTATTCATCAGTGTTAAATGAGAATAGTCAAATATATGTTCTTCCCACCTGCAACGTGCTCAGCTATTACTTCGAAGTAGTGTCCTGCAACCGGGTCGGGTACCCGGCACCCGACCCGACCCGACACCGGGTTCGGGTGCAAACCTGTCGGGTCGGGCCGGGTATCGGGTAAAAAAACAATTTTCGGTTCCGGGTCCGGGTATGAGGTTATACCCGACCCGACCCGAGAATTGATGATTACTACATAGTGCTGCACTTCTTTTCCTTTCTGTCCAACTATTATACGTGTGTTCTTGTTCTTTCCTTTTTTTGCCCAACTATTATACATATGTTCTTGTTCTTTTCTTTTCTTTTCTGTTCAGCTGTTATACATATGTTCTTGTTCGACTGACCTACTTTTTCTAACTGGCGTCTTTTCTGAGTAAGAAGAATCATTGTCTCAATTCTTATTGTTCTTTTTCTAAACAGACGAAGAAGCTTCTTGACTTCTTTCCTGACTCGTCTAATTATCTCTCTCTTATATATATACTTGCTATTTTTCTCATAAAAGGAGTCGAATATTCGTTTATTTATCGTATCATATATTTAACTGTGACATCTCAACATTTTGAAATAATTTATTTTTCTTGACTATTATTTATTTTGGAGACACAGGAATTAAAATCGATTCGATTGTGACTAAACAATTTATTATATTTAAGAATAACTTATGTAAGTGAAAAAAACAATATTGTCTTTACTAGTTTTTCTATTTCAGATAATAGTGAACGACTTCCAACTAGTTTTTGATATTACCTGTTTTCACTATGACAAGTGCTAAGACAGAAAAGGAAAATGTTAGGAAAAAACTAGAACAAGGTGTTTTTAAAACATGTTCAAAACCAACATCATCAACAGCGTCGTGGTGGAATACATTTGTTCGAATCAAAGACAATGACGAAAATATTATACCATTCGTACAATGTATAAAATGTTTATCTATTTTATCTTATGACGTGAATAAAACTGGTTCTAGTACTCACAAATCACATGCTGAAACTTGTCTTGGTGGTGGTGTTCCTAGTACAAGCAAAAATCAAGACATCAGTGTGATGATTAATAAAGATAATAGTACATTAAGTGGTGCAAAAAGTGCATTTACTGAAGCATGTGCTAAATATTGTGCATATGACTTGCGCTCTTTTGAAACGGTCAATGGTCCTGGTTTTGAAGTCTTATGTCAATCATTATTAGATATTGCACGCCAATATCCTCATCGAATAGAAGCAGCTGCTATTATTCCTGATCCAACAACAATTTCACGTCGAGTGAAAAATTTAGCAGAGGGTATTTCAAACTAATGACTAATTGCCTTGAATAGTTTTGTTTATTTAGAACGTCGTTTAGCAATGATTAATACATTATCATCTGATCTGAAGAAAACAAAACTCTTCGGCATTACAGCTGACTTTTGGAAAAATAAATTTTCTTCAGACAGTTATTTGACAGTGACCCTGCATTACAATAAAGATGGTGATATGAAAAAGCTGGTGTTGAAAACTGTTTTGATTAGTGAAGCTAAAACTGGTGGTAAGCATTTGGTTTTCTATAAAACTTTCATTTTGTTTTAATATTTATGGTTTTAGAAAACACAAAAAAACTCATATGGGATATATTAAAATCGTTTTCTATTGATCCCGATGCATATGAAATTATTTACATTACAGATAATGGTTCAAATCTTATATCTGCATTGAATGGTGAAGCACACATTCGGTGCGTTTGTCACTGTATTAACTTGGCTGTCAAACAAAGTCTTGAAGAATGTTTTACAATTAATTCATTAGTAATAGAATGTCGAGAGTTGGTCAGCCATTTTAAGCGATGTGAACTTCAACAAAAACTTACATCGGTATTGAAACAAGACATATGCACCAGGTGGAATTCTACTTATGATACTTTATGGTCTATATGGTTGAATTATGAAGATATTGAACAAATTTTAGAAAATCGAAAAGAACAATTTCTTATTGATATTGATCGTTATGTTATAAAAGATATTACTGATTTACTTTCAGTATTTAAAATTGGTAGTGAAAGATTATCTGCCGATGATACTCCTACTTTACATTCTGTATTACCATGGTTTAAAAAATTTAAAAAATCGTGTGAACCAAAAAATACAGATAGATTATCTATTGCTCAATTAAAAAAAAAGTTATTAGAAAAGCTTGATGATAAAATGTGGATTACAGAAATTCATTATATTGCGACATTTCTTCATCCTGAGACTAAATCACTTGCAGTAAGTGTAATATATTAAAAATTTCTCAAGTTATTCGTATTCTTTCAGACATTAACACAAAGTGAACGAAATGAAGTTATTCAATCAGTAAAAAAAATGCTCAAAACAGTTGGAATAAGTGAAGAATTACAAGAAGTAACATTAACAACTGATAATGATAAAAGAAAAAAGAAAAAAAATAAAAGAGCAAAACGTGACGATATTACAGTTGATGATGTTTTAAGAGAATTTGTTTCACATTCAGATAAAGATTCATCTACAGATGGTGATGAAGTATATGATGAAGTAGTTGAATATATGAAAAGCAAGGTGAATTATCAAAAAGGCGAAGATGTGTTATCGTGGTGGAAAAAGCACTCATGTATATATCCACAATTATCACGTTTGGCACTATCTCTACTCTCTATTCCAGCATCATCAACAACAAGTGAACGTGTATTTAGCGAAACTGGTCGAATTTTAGAAGCACGAAGACAACAACTTAGTTCTGAATCACTTGACTCACTTGTTTTTTTGCGAAATTTTAAATGATATTTTTTTGTTGTTTGTTTTATTTATTGATGATGTAATTAAAATGATAGTATATTTTGTCATATGAAATAAAAGTTCTAAAAGCATAGTATGCCTTTGAAAAGCTCTGCTGAATATCAATTACCTCCGGGTCGGGTCGGGTCGGGTGCCGGGTACCGTTAGTCGGGTTCGGTTCGGGTTCGGGTGTAAGATGGTCGGGTCGGGTCGGGCTCGGGTATTAAAAAAAATTGTCGGGTCGGGTCCGGGTGCGAAAATTCGTACCCGTGCAGGACACTACTTCGAAGCAGTACAAGTGAATGTGGTTTCGAATGGCTCTTATACTCTTGGCACCATTGGCTTAGTCAATATGGAGGGCTACCTCTACAAAGACAATTTTGATCCGTTTCGTCCGTTTGAGAATATAATCGCACTTGACAAGGATAGCAATGATCGTGGTCAGTTTAAATTCACTACTTATCTTCAAGCCAGCACTACATATATATTGATTGTGACAACTTCAGCTTATGCAGCAGAAAGGAGAAGAGGACGCTTCTCGATCTTTGTATCTGGTCCAGACAATGTCACATTGAATTGTTTTAGTGAGTATCGATATTGTTCAGTAAATAATCAGTACAGAAGCATAAAATACGGAAAATATTTGTAAACTCAATTTTCACTTTGAAACCACGAAAAAAAGTTAGTTACGAAAGTGAGACATAAAAAATCAAATAGTCATCTTTGAATAAAATAGCAAATATAACAAAGATAAACAAATCTGATTTTTTAGGTTTGATTTCACTTTCATCGAATCGTATTTAAGTCAATTGGAGAATTTCGGATCAAATACAAACTCAAAAATTTGAACCTGTGCAGAGCTCTATCATTAGACTTTCCATACTTTGTCTTGGTTGCACTATTTAAAAAGATACTAAACAACCAAAATCCTTGATTAGATTGATATAGAATATGAATATAGCTGTTATGAAATCTGTTAGCTCTGAAAATTGACCGAATTTTCATGTAAATACACTAACTTTTTAAGTTGATTAACGAATGAAGAGGATCTTATAATATGCCTTTCAAATTTATTGATTAAACGGGTCTTATATAGCGAGAGAGAGAGTGGATTTCATTCCATCTTGTGTCTAAAAATACTCTATGAGTAGTTCATAAGTACGTGCTTAAAATAATCATTGTCAACCATAGATTCAAAAAGTAAAAACAAAGTCTACAATGATTTCTATTTATATATGTAAATTGTGAATTTTGATTGTTTTTATTTCATTAATTAGATACTCCAACAGTGGTCCAATTGCTGTACTCATCTCAATTGACTACGAATAGTCAAACATATTCCCGAGATTGTGTTCAGTCAAACTTCTACTATATAACTATAGAAATGAACGTAGCCAAGACAGGCTATTATACCTTTGGTTATAGCATCCGAACAAATCTCTTGCTTGGCTACATCTACAAGGACAATTTCAATCCTCTCAATCCATTTAAGAATTTATATTCAGAACAGGATACGAACTGCAAAGATTCGTTGGAATTTAAACTCATCGCTTTTCTTCAGACCAGGACCATATATGTGTTGGTTGTGACAACTCATTTTCCAAATGGGATAGGAAATTTCTCGATCCTTGTATCTGGCCCATATAACGTCACACTGACTGAAACTAGTGAGTATCTTCAATATTTAGTAAATAATCAACAATAAAGCACAATAGATAACAAATGTTTGTAAACTCAATTTCTTCTCGGAGTTTACAAGAAGACTTCGAAATTTCATTATTAAATAAGTTAGAGAATTTGCACAACTAGTTTCATGACAATTAAACCTTCATTTTTTTTTCAATATAATACGTGTTCAGTAATGATTGAAGGGTAGGAGTAATGATTTTGATCTAAGTCGAATGGTTTATAGACAAACATTTATAATCGAAAATATTTCCGATCATTCCTTTCTCTGTTCTTTGTTATCAGTTTTGAAAACTCGACTTTGGACAACAATTCATTGATTTGCTTAATTAGATAATCTAAATTTCCTTGATTAAAATCGTATTACTTTAGCATTTCGATTTGAATTATTTTTAAATGAATGATTTGTATCAGAAACTAATTTTTATTCGCAGTTGCTTTTGTTAATTTATCGAATCAGTTAGAGCAGAAATATGAAAACATTCATGAGAAAATTTCTTCAATTGCTAATTATATTTTAAACAATAAGCAAAATGATCAAAACACATTTCATCGGAAATAGAAAGATCTCATTATAATCAAATTCTTCCTTTATTGTATTAATCTCTCACTCTCATAATTCTGATTTTTATCATGTTGTGACATTCAGAAAGCTGAGTCTTGTATCAACTGTTCTTTTTTGGAAACCTATGTCAACAGAAGTTTTAGAGTAAGAAAGCTTCAAAGAACATTTATTTGGCTTATTTTTAGACACTGTAAGCATTTTAAGTAAACATTTTTGTTTATCACAACAATCAAGTTCAATAAAGACTCGGGATTTGTTGTATGGTCATCTCAAACAAATATTCTTTCAAAACTTTGGAATCCATCTAAAGATTAACATACAACAATATAAGAACTACCGAAATGCTATATGATTTTTTTAGGAAAAAATCAAAGTACTTGTTTTATCGGCAAAACATGTCAATTTTATGCTAAAAGCATTGGATTGCCTCTCGATGACATTTTGCGCGACAAAATTCAAAAGAATATGACGTTGAACAATCAATCATTAACAGTGAAAATGAGCGTAGCTCTGAAAATGTTGATGTTCGTTGCAGGCTTGATCAACAGCATTTTCTCTTTCTCGACGTTTCAAAGAAAAGATTTACGAGAAGTAGGCTGTGGAATGTATCTTCTAGCATCATCAGTCACGTCTCTTCTTACGATCACTATATTCACAATCAAATTTTGGTTTGTTGTTCTCACTGAAATCAATATACCTACTAGTTTCTCTGTTCTCCAAAGAGGTTGTGTGTCGATTGAGCCTGTTCTCAAGCTTTTCGTATATCTAGACGCCTGGCTCAATGCTTGTATCGCTACCGAAAGGGCAGTCAACGTTTCTAAAGGAGTTCATTTTAACAAAGAGAAGAGTAAACGCATTGCTCGATGGATAATTATAATCTTACCTTTCGTCATCATGGGTACGCTCATCCACGAACCTATATACCGTAATGTAATCGAAGTCAACATAGAGAAAAACAACACGAAAAATGATCAGACAATGAGAAATGTGACAGAGAAACATGTTTGATGTCTGACTTGTTATTCTCCTTCGGTCCAAGAATATAATACAGCCATTCTATTTTTCCATCTTGTCGTCCCGTTCACTGCTAATCTCTTCTCTGCAGTGTTCATCATTTTCGGAGCGGCTCGACAACGATCTGTTGTTCGAACTAGACAAACCTACAGAGAACATGTTTATGAACAGTTAAAAGAACACAAACAACTGGTTATCAGCCCCATTATTCTCCTTGTTTTATCATTGCCCCGTCTGATCATTTCATTGTTATCTGGATGTTCGAAGATGTCTCGTTATCTGTGGATGTATCTCTGTGGTTATTTCATTTCATTTACTCCGTCGATGTTCGTCTTCGTCGTATTTGTCCTTCCTTCTGATTTGTATAGGAAAAAATTTAAAGAATCGTTTGGAAGTTGGCGACGATTATTTCATCAATGATCAGTTTTTTCATTTATTGTCACTCATTGTCAATCATACCAGCTTATTTCTGTGCATGCGAAAACTCGATGTATGCCAAGAACAATACTTTAAATGTACTAGAACTTGGCGCTTCGTCTATTAACGCAAAAGTCATTTGCACAGAGATACATTTTATGAACTTATGATACTATTTTCGATCTTTTCTAGTCGAGAGTACTGATCCAATTATCTCTCGTTTGTGGTGAACAGAGATATAGGACGATATGTTGTTCGTTGATCGACATGTATTGGTCAAAGTCGAATTACAGACTTCTCTAGTTTCACATCGACTAAACATTTACTGGATGCACGCGACGTTTGTTCAACATCTTAATTTGCTTTCTATTCTCCTTTTATGCTTTATTTATTTTCACTTGATACAAAATGATCTCAGAGAAGTATCGAGTTAGAGAGAGTAAAACTTACTTTGTCTTTCACGGATTGTGGCAGACACTTCTGTTTACTTAGGGTGTACCAGAAGTTCGTGGCCTACTATTACTTAGCCGTATAGTAAACTTTAAGAAACTTTCTTTCTGTATAGTATGATAGAGGAAAGAATGCTCAATTTTTTTATACTATTTGATTATACTTCAGCTAATTGAATAATAATAAAATTTTGATAAGATCTGTTTTGTTTGCATACGTCACGACAACATTAGCGCTCATTTAAAAAAAGCAGATAGGTGTCTGTTTTAAATAACTTTTGATAGAAACATTATAGAGAACTGCGATTTTTATCGTTGGAAAGAGGAGATGAAGATGCACCGAATCATATATAATAGAGGCTTTTTATCTGTTTTTTTTGTGACGTTTTTAATTGACCTTGTTAAGAACACACCTATCTGCTAAGTTGTGTACAGTGAACTTTACATTATCAAGTATAGATTCAATCCAGTAATCGAAGAACCACAATCTGCGGAAGACTGATATCAATGATATGTATTATAGTCCAGCCTCTAATACGATTTTCTAGCAGTTTTTATGAAAAAAGCATTTTCCCGCCAATTAGAAAATTAGATAAAAATACTTCAGAAATCAACATTAGTAACACCTATAGCATATGATTCGATGCATCTTTATCTCCTCTTTCTAACGGTGAAAACCACAGTCCTCTACCTTGTTTCTATCAAAAGTTATTCGAAAAATACTCACTAGCATCTTGTTGTCGCCACTAGAGCCCTGCAGTTCCAAAAAAATTGGAACCGAAAACCGAACCGGATCCGAAATTTTTCAATTTCTCAGATCCGGAATCGGAACCGGAACCGTGAAATAAAAGCGGATGGAACCGGAACCGGAACCGTTGGAACCGAAAATTTTTTTCATGACAACTAGAGTCATTAGTTTTTTGTTGTTCTTGGATAACGTTTGAACAAAAAACTTTTCCTCTTTTTACGGTATAGAATGCTTATTGTCAGCGTACAGATAGTAACAAATAACTCACAATAAAATCACGCATAGTGGACACCTCTTTGCAGTGGCCACTTTCACGGTGCCTCTTGCATTGATAACGCCTGTATAGTGGACGCTAACTATGAATTCAAAGAGAGTGACGCAATGACTATTATCGGTCATGCAATATAATGACTGTTCTTTATTAATCGGACGGTGAATTGAAAAAAAATGCGTCTTACTTGTAGAAAAAGAACACGTCCGTCATATTGAATAGAGTAGACGGGTATATATATAACTGCATTGTAACATTTGTGCGATTTTGTTATTATCATCAAGACAGAGAGCATTATATTCGAATTGACGAAGTTGGAGTCTGAAGAGTATCCGCTATAGAGAGATTTTACCGTAAGTGCATACACTTGTAGAAAGACTCAACAACAATTTATTATTTTTGTAATTTATTTTTTTAGATTTTGTGTGGAAATATTGTTGGTGTGTGGGAAAGTTAGTTTTAATAGAATGGATGATTCTTCATTAACGAAAGAAAAAATTATACAGTTGATTAAAAATTATGATACAAGTTTAACATTTGTAAAACCAAAAACATCATCATCTCCAGTTTGGTCATCTTTCAGTTATATTCATGTTAATAGTCGAAAACATGATTTTGTTTGTTGTGATAAATGTAAAGATGTTCTACATCACAAATCAGCTGATGGTACAAGTAATATGATCAAACACCTCAAATCATGTGACACAGCGAACAAAAATATCACAAATGCTTCTATTAGTATTAAAGAATATCTTCGACCTAAAACTTCTCAAACTATTCCAAGAATGTTCAAAGAAAAAATTACAGATGCAATTGTTGAATTTGTGGCTTTAGATAATCGTGCATTTGAACTTGTATCTGGTAATGGGTTTATTAGTTTAGCTCAAACAATATTCAATGTTGGTCAGGATTTATCTAAAATATCAAATGTTAATGTTTTGGATTTAATGCCGACTCCAACAACTGTAAGTAAATATTGTATAAAAAACCTATAAAAGAAACAGACGGAAAACTTCTTGGTTTGTAAAAGAAAACCGTTATATTTCCTTTATTTACTACTAGGTCAGTCGCAATATCGACCGATTGTACAACTACAGAAAGGCTCAACTGAAAAAATTATGTGAAAATATTAAATCTTATACCATTGTTGTAGATTTCTGGACTGACTCACACACTGGTAAGTATATACTTTCTAGTATAGCTTTTTATGTATTATAAGAAAGCGCCATTCTCGCAACAATGGATTTAGTATTATTATTAACACTACTTATTTATTTTTCAGGGGTGAGTTTTTGTGGTATTGCTCTTTTTCATTTGAACGATGAATTAAAATTATATGTCTTTGTTTTGGGTTGTTTCCCATATGATCGTGATAATCAAACGGCAAATCAAGTTCGACAATTTGTGGATTCTAAATTATTGGAATTCAATTTATCTCTGGATAATAGTAAATTTGTAGTATCTGATAACGAGAACAAAATGAAATCAACTTTCAAGGACTCTTGTATTAGAATTGGATGCTCAATCCATTATATTAATAAACAACTGGAACATTGTTTTACCACAGATGTTGTTGATAAAGTTCCGGTAAAATGCGAAATTGTTCAACAAATGTTCGTTCATGTACGAAAAATTGTATCCCATACCAGAAGAACACACAAGCAATCAAAATTATCTCGTAAACTTCAATCATATTCTGATACCCGGTTCAATGGTGCTTTTCTTACAATGAATGTATTTTTATTGGTGTTCGACGAATTACCTGGTGTTTTAGATCGAGCTCTTATGAATGATTATGAGTTAATAGACAAAGATTTACTTTCATACATTTGCTTCTTCCTTAAACCATTTGATGAAGTACTTGAACAATTTAGTTCTGATACAAAACCAACAATATATAAAGTTTTACCGTTTAAACAATATTTATTAAACCAGTGCAAAATTCATCTAGATGATCATAACGGAATCCAACAAGTTAAAACATTTCTAGGTATGATTTTAATTGCAAAAATTCCAACATCCTCTAAACCGTTTGCATAACTAGGAACATCTAGTAAAACCAGAGGCCATTTCAGTGTATGGTAAAAGAAAAAATAGAGTTGATGCTAATTACGAAATGATCTTATATCATAGAAATGTGTAAGAGTCATTCGAGTATATCTCGTAATAAGACATTATGATCTCATTGCGAAAGATATGATTTTTCTATTTAGAAAAACGTATTCAAAATATTTGGATATTGCATGATGTGCATTACATCACCACATTATTACATCCTTCATTTAAAAATTTTGACAAATGTCCCGATTTTCATGCAAAAGCTATTGAATTAACAAAAAACGAACTGCTGAAGCGTCAACCATCATCATCTATCATCTCCTTAATAGATAATAAATCACTTGTTCGTACAGCTGAGCTCGATGCTCAAACAACATCTCCAAAAACTCTTCTTTCACAATGTTTTGATGCACCAAAAAGCGACTTGAAATTGTCAACAATGCCTTATGACGAATTAGAAGAATACATGGCATTAAATGTTCGCTTAAGTGAAAATGATGATATTTTATTATTTTGGTTAAACCATAAAATGAAATTTCCCACATTATTTGATATTGTTCAAGAATTTTATGCTATACCTGCATCAAATACAACTGTTGAACGACTTTTTTCGTCATCAAAAATTACAATTACAGATAAGCGTACAAGTCTTGGTGCAGAGAAAGTGAACAAGATATTATTTTTACAGAAGAATCTGAATTTATTAAAACAAATTGGTAAACAATCAGTTAACGAAGCTGATGTAACTACAACGAAACGAAAGATGGTTCTTCAGCCATCCTGCACGACCTCACATGATAATCAAGAACAATTTATAATTACAACAGTAACGAAGAAATTTAAGATGAATGAAAAAGATGACATTGTTTTTTGCGAAGATGATGAAGAAAATGAAGTAGAGCTTTTTTAGAACTTATTTATACGGTAATGATTGTATATGAATATTTTTCTTATTATATGGATTTTCTCACGTGTTTTTCTTTTTGTTGTATCTTATGAATGAACTACTTTTCAATAAATTAATGAGCATAAATAATGAAAAAATCTAGAAATTTCTGAAAGCCTAATACGAATTATTGTGTAATATATTACCAGATCAACGGTTCTCAACGGTTTCCATCATATCTTCTAGGATCCGAATGTGGAACCGTTTTTTTTCAACTTCGTTAACTGGAACCGGAATCGGATCCGCGGTTCCGGTTCGGATCTCGGATAGTACCTGGAACCGCTGGGCTCTAGTCGCCACACATGCGAACAAAATAGATCTTATCGAAATTTTATTATTATTCGATTAGTTGAAGTATAATCAAATAGTATAAAAAAATAGAGCATTCTTTCCTCTATCACACTATATAGAAAGAAAGTTTCTTAAAGTTTACTATTCGGCTAAGTAATAGTAGGCCACGAACTTCTGGTACACCCTAAGTAACTTAGAAAATTCTTCTTCATTTCTAGGTTCGCCAATTTGAATAATAATAGTAGTAATCAAAGTATGAGTTGTACCAAAATCTAGTGATTTGGCTAGAAAAATATAAAAAAGTGGTACAGTTGACGATAAAGTTAGAAAAGAGAAGATATCGTAGATATAAAGAAAAAACCTTACATTTTAATTGATCGGATAAAATTTTTATTTTACCAAATAGACGATCCAAAATGAAATTAGTGACGATGAATAACGATCCTTTCTACGCTAATAATAAACCACGTGTATCATTCGAACTTTCTGTGTCTTCATCTTCTAATTCTTCTAAATTTTTAATTAAGACTTGATAATTTTGGCTAATAGAGTAAACAGATGTCCAACGGCTATCCTATCTTGTTTCAGCCCATTTTTTGATTGTAGCGATGGAGCTACCAGAATTCTCTACGAAAAGAAAACAATTGTTTTTCGATGTTAATAAATAAGTTCGAAATATTTTTACCTAAATTTAATTGTTGTTGAACTACTTAGTTTACATAAAAACTTTATGTAAGAAATACAAAAACAAAATAAAAATATGTAGTTGTACGTGTGGAGATGAGAGAATTTTGAAAAAGAGAAAAAGGTTTGATGTTCAGGTATCGTAATTCACTTTCAATTGAACCTTCGCTAAAAAGAAACGACAGATATCAGTTTCCGTTCACAAGATAAAAGTCTTTAAAAAAGAATTCTAAACAACAAGTACGAATGTATACGATACTAATAGTAGACGGCATTTTAAATGAAAGAAGGTCCTCTTACAACTTAATATGTCTTTGATAAACCCAATTATCTGAAAAATAAATCCGTGAAAAATGTATGATTGAAAACTGTTCATGTCTCAGTAGTAATATCCATATTGGAATGAAATTTTTTTCTAACTTCAAATTTCCATAGTTATATGAAATACATAGTGAGAAATTATATTTGACTGTTAGTTCTATAAATCTCGAAATATTTCTGAAAATAATCAATAAATCATAATTAAACGCGATAAATCGCTACGATTTATTGTTGATCTAGAGAAAAACCGTTTCTTCTTTCAAAATCGCCGATTTATTAGCGAAATACGCTTAATCATGATGATACATCAATTCTTTTCAATATCGTCAAAATCGTCACAATTATTCACGACATGTGTTATCAGTGACAAAAAGGAGAAAAAGCTTCCAAAATAAATAATGAAATTGCTCGTGGGAAAGGCAAAAAATGCTTCTAATCAAGTTTCAGTGATAGCTTTATTTGACATTCTTTCACAATCAAGATAAAAACAATTTTAATTCCTATATAAACTGTATGTTATGTATGCTGTATCAACTGAATAAGGCAATCTATTAAAAACACATACATCAAGAAGCCGTAATAACAAGCAATTTGCGAATAAATCACAAGAAAGTAAGAATGATTCAATCTACCCTCATCCTGAAAATTACTTTTGAGAGTGTCGTACTTTGAAAAGTATGTCGAAAAAAGACCTGAATGAGAAATAGAATCTGCTAACTCTTGAAATTTTTTTTTCTCGAATAATTAATCTCGTTCGGGTAGAGCTAATAGATTAGAAAATTTCGTTAGAGTGTACCCGCATTTTCAAAAACGCCTAAAAATCGTCGATTTATCACGAGTTTAACCGAAATTTCGACTAATCGCGATACATCGGTGACTTTTAGGCGATCTGGGGGTATGAGTACGGTTTATATGCATAAAGCAACAACTTTCCATTAGTTGTACGAATGGATGATTAGTTTCGAACACTGGGAAGTTTTTTTTTGCTTGAAAAGTGAAGTAGGATAAAAAAATCTTCCTCATCATTTTTCGTTTAATAATATGATGAGCATTTTGATAGTTTATTGTACATAGAATTAAAAAATCTCTCCAAGCAACGCTAGAGGTGAGATCGCCTATATTATACCACGATATTGATGGAATTCCAATAGTAGATTCAACTAAATCTAACATTAAGGATCTAGCCGTTGAAATTATCCTGCTAGATCTTTCATGATTGAGATAGTCGTATTGTGCATTGAAAAGTCATCCAAAAGCGATAATTACTTCCGTTATGATATTTAACACATTACTTGTGAAAGTTCTGTTCATCGTAAACTTAACAAATACTGTATAAAAAATATGGTGAAAAGGTTTCTAACAGTAAGGCGATGGTCAAAAAATAATCAAAAATTTTATTGGGCCTCCCCTAAATTTACGACGTTCCACCACCTATGCTTTAAAATATATGTTTCTTTTTTTTTATATATATGAAGAGGAATCGACCGAAACCAGTTTATTCTATAAAAAACGAGTTACACGATTATTTTTCTAACTCACAATGTGTAGTGCAGAGTCTATGACTAAAGATAAAATAAAGGATCGTAATGAAATGATCAAATTGGTTACCGAATGGCGTGAACAAGGACAACGAATTATATTTACATGTGGTTGCTTTGATATGATCCATTTAGGACATATTGATCATTTAGAAAAAGCTCGTCAATTAGGTGATAAACTCATTGTTGGTTTAAATTCTGATCGATCGGTAACTAAACTAAAAGGTGTTCAACGTCCAATTATAAACGAGTATGCACGTGCCAGACTGCTTGCTGCTCTACGATTTGTTGATATAGTTATTCTTTTCGATGAATTAACACCAATGAAATTGATTGAAGATATTCGACCAAATATTTTAGTCAAAGGTGGAGATTATACTATAGAGACTATTGTTGGAGCTGATTTTGTTCTTCGATATGGAGGAATTGTCCAAATTGTCTATTCCATTGAAGGATATTCAACAAGCTTGTTAATTGAATCTATTCGTAAAAGAACTGAAAAAATGATATCCTAATAAATATGTACTTTGTGTGATAATATTCTGAATAATACTAACATTACTACTAAATATTTATATAATCTAATTTAATTTTAGTATTTGCTAAACGTAAAAGATGAACAATTTGACAGCAAAGGAAAATCGCATAGGTTTACTAGCTAGTGGTAGTATTCTGGTTGATTATATCATTATCATTGATGATTGGCCAATGGAAAGTTGTCTATCATTTGTACAACGTAATGTTCAAATGGCAAACGGTGGTGCAGCTTATAACATTGTTAAAAATCTTCGAGCAATGAAAGTTGATTTTCCTCTCTCACTTGTTGGCTTAATTGGAAATGATAGCAATGGTCAATGGATAATCGATGATTGTCTGAAAACAAATATTGACATTGATCAATTAGAAATAAGTAAAGATCATACACCAACATCTTGTACTTATGTTATGAGTGTGGAAAATACTAATCGTCGAACATTTTTTCATCAACAAGGAACCAATGGATTATTAAATATAAAACAGTTTGATTTTTCAAAAACAAATGCAAAATTATTTTATCTTGGACCTTTAATGCAATTAAAACATTTAGATCAATTTGATAATAATAGTGATTATAAACGAACAAATGCATCGAAAATATTAGAAAAAGCA
>JAJEKB010021087.1:932791-978470 GCA_022393335.1 Macrotrachela quadricornifera
TTAAAGTATACGATTTGTTTAAGTTATAATACCATTGAAAGATCTGATAAGAATAAATGAAAATGATCAACTTTGAAAGCATCTAGCAATAGTTTTTTCTCCGTTTTTCTATTATACAGGATGATTCGTACATAGTTTTACGATAAAAACTGAATATCTTCACTCTATTTCAATCAAATAATCTGATATTTTTATCGAGGATAGAGAAGCATTCAAATTTTTTTTCATTGGAAAAGCTAAGTTGAGCCAATAATATAGTTTCAACAAGAAAATGTGATCTTGTACGAGCGTTTAAGAAAAGTTCGGTACATTGGGTGTTTCAAATCTAATGTGGGAGCGAAAATCATTATAACTTTATTCGGTTCTACCTAATTAGTCTAAATTCTTCCCTAAGTGCAAAGGAATGTCCATCGTTGAACTCATTTATATGTGATAATCTAGGCTACTATCCAAAATTCTGAGACAAATAGATGATATCTTTATTCGACCCCTTACTAGGCCACATATTCTCGTTGAAGCTATAGTATTGGCTCAACTTAGGTTTTCTGGTCAAAAAAATTTGAATAAACCTCTAATCGACAAAAAAATCTGACCATTTGACTGAAATAGAGTGAAGATAATTAGATTTTTTTATCGTAAAGCTACTTACGGATCACCCCGTATTATTTATTTAAATATTGAAATATTTGTTATAAAAATAGGGAGCCTCACATTTACGGCGTGTTTTGATGTGAATTTAGGAAATTTGAGACATCGATTTTTTCTGAATAGTCCCGATCTCAAATATCCTGTTCCGAAAAATTTTAGGAACAATTTCGGATGACCCGCGGGACGAGACAAACAGAATCTTTTGGAATTCGGGACTGTCCCGCAGGTCTCTAGATAGTCCACATGATGACGTGATTATTAATATGTTTTCAATATGTGATCAACATATCGTCGATTCCAACAAAATGTCCGGAGAGAGTCACGTTTGCATTGTGTGTTCCGCCACCTGAAGTTATTGTCAACGTATCAATACCTGACCAATTTAAGGTAACAAGTGTTTTTGTAAATACTTGAAGTATTAAGGTCGTTCTCTGTACAACGGTACCATTTAACAGACCAGTGATATTGACATTTAAATTATCGTTCCAGGAAGACGCTGCAAAAAATGAATTTATTGTAAACGTTGAACTAGTTGTATTGATGAGTTTCATTATAAGTGTCGCTGAATTATACATAACATATGAACCACTAGTAACAACTGTATGATAGCCACTCATGGTACCAAAGATTGTAGCATTGAGTACCGAAGCACCAGACCAAGCAAAACATCCGTAACCATTTGGAACTAGTGTATAACTGATGCCAATTGTGTCGAAGTCTAGGAGAGGTCGTTGGCATGCTAGACATTAAAAAAAAATATATAAATATATAAATAGAATATTTTATTCGCCCAAAAGTGATTGTTTCATATATGATCATCACTTGTACAAGGTTGCACAAAACTCAATTAACCAAAAAAGATTGGAATATCTTCATTACTACCCGAGCAAACGAACTGAATTTTTTATTAATGATAGAGGCATGTTTAAGGTTTATACCGATAAAGACATGCTTAGAGAGGCCACCTGTTAAGTGTCACTATTGATCTCAGCAAGAAAGATTTTATTTTTTTCCTAAATAGATAAAAAAACAGTACACTTAACAGAGTCTCTCTAGACATTAGAGACCGTCAACAGGGCACCTGTTTTGCTCTGTCTTGTCCTAATGGTATTAAAATTGAATCTCAATCGTAGCATGAGCTCATGACATGATGAATAAATCCAACGGGATAGGTGTTCATCATATGTGTCTTGTTTAAGTTATTTCAACAGAATATTATTCGTGCGTAGAAACGATAAAAAGTTGCTGAAATTTTACCAAAACGACACTGTTTTGATGTTATGCTAGTCTTTTTACGTCGTCGAGATTATTTTCAAATTTTTCTAGTTAATTAAAATTATAACTAATATAAAAAAAATAAAAACTGATAAATAGTTTTGATTAATTAGACAAAAATAATGCCATTTTAGTTTGGCATCTTCATTTTTTTTATATGGATCCAAAAAATAAGCCGGATAATTGCAGAAAAATAAGATATATTCATCAACGAATACAGAGATTCTGACTAACTGGACGCTATCATCTTCAAAATTTGAAGACTTTAGTCGCCACTTACCGTGATATTGAAATTTATTTTCTATATACTACAAATAATTTTGATTTATTAACCATGATTGAGCTTTTCAGAAGTGGAGAGAGCTGTACTGTACAACGATAAATCCAAATGAGTATCGGATCATGCATTTAGCTTCGAAAAAAGGCTTTCAAAAAAACATATGTAAAAATGAACAGGGCAGCCCTGTTCTGATGACAGTCTCTGCTAGGAATGCCTTTAGAAATATCAAGCTTGAATGTGCTTCTATTATTGATAAAAAATTCAGCTCATTTGCTTGAGCCATAATGGAGATATTCAAATTTTTTCAGTTAACGCATTTTTGCACCAGTCTGTATATGTAAGAATTCGAACATAAGCATTTTCTCTTTTCTTCATGATTGAGTGACTGCTATCCGTTTCAAAATAAGATGGCCTTAACGCCTTTTATTCAATAAATTTTATTGTATATCGAACATAACCTTTTTACAAATTTGAATTGTGATACTCGTTGACTATAAAATAGCAAAAATCATGTCTTTTATGAAATACAATCTAAAGGAGAATATTGAAGAGTATAAGAGTAGAAACTTGTACATTCACCTCTCTCACTGAATCAGTACTGTCAGTTTCTAGCAGTATCCGATATACGTCACCTTTCTTTGGCCCGAGCCAAGATAAAGGATAATTTTTAGCCAATGAAAGTGAATTTTTTACAGTCAGTGAGAGTCTTTTAAGTAAATCACTAGATATTCTCTTGATATTCGAAATAAAGGAATAATTATCTCTTCCAAATTTGCTTCTTTTTTAATGTGATGTTCGAAATTTTTCGAACTTTTGTGACCCGACCCGACTCGAACACTGGTTTCTAGTCTATGATTTTCTAAATGATTATATCTTTTCCCGTAATTAGTATAAATTACTTTTCTTTAGCTAACAGGACATGAGTTTAAAGGCACCGAGACACTTACTTGAATTATTACCAGTTGTGGTTGTCTTTGTTGTCGTCGTTGTCTCAGTTGTTGTAGTTGTTGAGCTAGTTTTAGGTGTTTTGATTACTGCAGTGAGTGTTGCAGCTATGGCTATACCGAGAAGAATAAGAACAAGTGGAAGCAGAAATAAATAAGCACATGAACATCGCCGACAACATTGCTTTTTATTACTAAGCAAAAGATTGACAAAAATCTAATTATAAGAAAATACTTACTTATTCTTGCAATTTCTATTTCGTTTTTTATGATGTTGATTTATACAATCTATTCGACTTGATAATTCATAAGGACGACTCTCGACTATGTTTGAAGGAGAGTTTGATGAAAAATTCAATGCATGTAGTTGCTAGTGAATTAATAAAGAATTGAAATGTTTTCTTTTAGAGAAAAGAGAGTGATTTATTATAGTTGATAGTTTTTGTGCTTCAATCTGAGTCAAATTCTAACGATTATTTTTATTTTATGAATGTTTTTGTTGTTTAAAATTTCATTTTATTCAAAATCTTCTCAAATTTCTAAGAATAACATTTTAAAAAATCTAATAGAATACACATGAAATTTTAGTCAAGAGATATCAAACACTTTTATTTTGGTTTAGATAAAAGATTTTTCAAATGTACCCAGGTCTATATTGACGGTCCGTAAACGACGGTAAACCGATACCAAACAGCATCTTTACGATGTCCAGATATTTTTCACTTACGAGTATCGATTAATTCCATATATACGGATACATTACAGACCGTTTATCATACACCATTCACTACACCGTAACGAAACACTGTTTAAGTGGTGTTTTTAGCTGTTTTTAATGTATCGTATAATAAGATGCTAAAGTAAATTTTATAAGATTTGATGATCAGAATCTTGCAAAATCATATCTAACCATGCGCAACTAAAGTTTTTCTTCGTTAACATAGCTCAATAAAGACAAACAGGCATATAGACATGAACTTAGTCTGCTATCTTACTTTTCGTATAGATAATTTCACATCATTGTCGATTGCAGTAAACAATTTATATGGATAATTTTTTATTATCTTTAGATTCAGATATTTCAAAATTATCGTGAACAAGCGAAATATCAAGTTTACGTGTTAAATTCTTTTTTTTTATTTAGATATTACAACGATATCGTCGAAAGCGTATGAATTATATATATAAACAATGTATACTCCTATTATTTCGATAATTCAATAAAATCGTTGAATAGTCAAATATGTATTTTATTTGTAAAATTCTTCTTTCTTTCTTATCTAAATATTTCATCAATATCATCAAATAGACAAATGTAAATTTTCTAGACAAAATTCTTATTTTTGTTTATTTAGGTATTTGAATTCCATCGTCAAATAGGTAAATATTAATTTATATATAAAATTCTCCTCTTTCTTTTACAGATATTTAGGCGATATTATCGAAAAAATAAGCATAAAATTAATGTATTAAATTTTTATTTTTATTTATATAGATAATGCAATAAAACCATCGAATAGGCAAGTATGAATATTTTAATTAGATTTTTATTTTTTTTATTTAGATATTTTAATAATATCGTGGTATATGTAAGTAGAAGTTTTATATATTAAAATTATTTAGATATGATTTTGTTAACATCGTCGTTATGGTAAGTATGAATCAGGTGCACATGTGTAGTAGTGTTTGATAAAAACTGATGAAAAATCAAAGAAAATTATGAAGAACGATCGATTAGGAAAGGGAAAATATCACAGATTAGAACAGAGCGCTGAGATCGATGAAAAACTATATTTTAAGTTCCAATAAAATCTTGCATGAATAATAGTAGACCTGGTACAATTTCATAGTATGATCATAATAGAATCCTACCTTAAAATTCGAATTTTATCCGTAAACGGAGAGAAAACGACCAAATACGGTGCGTATTTCTGTGCCAAGAAATACGGGTTCAAACGGACCGAAAATGGCCCGAATCGATCCGGTATACTACCGTAAAGATCCCATTTTAATCACTTTTACGGTTCGTTTTCGGTTCGCAAACGATATCGTTTTAATAGACCTGAGTGCTCTCATTTAGGTCACCAAAGAGAGAAGATCAAACTTTTTTGTTTTAGTTCTCATCATACTAACATATATTTCATGAAGTTATTTATTTTTTGCAAAATTTCTTGATATGATCATTAAGTTTTCAGAAAAGACTTGTTGTGAGAGACAATCTTTTGTCAAAAATATTCTTATCATTGTATTCATTTTCGATCTGTGTACATTTCAGATAAAGCGTTATTTTCAACAGATCAATAATTAACAGACTTTTTTGAAATAGTTGAATCGATAAATACACAATAGTATAAAGAAAACTATGCTATAAACCTTTATAGTCCTCAGCAAAAAAATATTCATTGCATCTGCTGTAATATATGAACGTATTTGATATCAGAACAGCTATCTTGGTCAAAAGGAATATGTTTTATCATAAAATATAATTATTATTAAATCGTTTGTATAATGTTGTTTTTTTTTATGGATTGATTCTGTAAATAATATTGTGAAAGAGAAAAAATATTGTGAGGGTGAGTAAGAATGATAATGAGAGTAAAGGTGAAGCTTTTCATCAATAATAGATGCAATAATGATAGTGCAGGTGATGAGTATTATCAAATGATAGAAATTATTGTTTATACATGTGACTATATTGTATTAATGCATAAATGAAGCTGTTTGGATAGATATATTATAATAAGAGAAATTAAACGAAAAAAATTTATTAATTACAGTTAAACAATAGTACTTTGAATAATAATTGAGATTGAGAGATATTTTCATTGATCAATTATTCTCAAACGATTTTCTATTATTGTATCATGGGTAAAAATCACTATGAACTATAATCAACATTTTAAATGCTTGCCACATATTCGAATAACTAAATCCTAAAATGATTTTCATAATATTTGTATATTAATGAATCGATTATTCTCTGTATCATATTTATCTTCTTGTTTTTCGTCAATTTCTTTGTAATCTTTCTCATTCTCTATATTATTTATAGATATTTTCAACAAAGTATCATCGTTAATAATCATATCACAATATAAATGAATATATTCTTTCATAGTTCCAACCATCATTTTTACTTTTATTATAATAAAGACTGAAGTCACATAATAGCTAATGTGTATAAATAAATATTAAATGACGAAATAATATAATCGTCACTGATGTATAAGATGAATCATTATTTCTACTTGTTAATATCAATCGTTCTTAAAATAGTCCTGTTAATTGTTACCTGTATAGAATCATAGACATAATATATAATAAATGTGTTTTATTGCATATTCTCTTTCTCATAGAGAAGAGTCTTCCGAACATAAATAATCTGCTTGATTGGATGTCCGTAGAGGTTGAAAAAAAGACATAAAGGTAATCGGAGTCGAGCAATTCAAATCTGATGTTAGTTGCATAAAAATTTTTAATAAAAAACATAAATGAAGAGATTTATGAGAATTTCGAAACACGATTTCTACGAGAAAGAGATGAATGAGAATGAAATATTTTCATTTCTCTTGAATAATTTCTATAATTAATATTAGTTTTTTTTAATTTTTATAAATTCTAGATTAAAATAATAAAAATGGATCAATCAAATAATTCAATTAAATTAATATCTTATAATCAACATTCTTCTCCTCAATCAACAAAATATTCAATTTCAATTCATTCGAATTTTAACTATTTCATTGAATCTAAAAAATATTTCGAAAGAAAGTATGTTTACATTTATTTTATTTAAATCTAATTTTTATAACAATAAATATTTATTTAAATAAAAGAATATCTTCAAAAACAATGTGCGCAATTATTTTATTTCTACTTATATTAACAATTATTTCTATAATAACAGTTTGTTTAACAAAACCACCATCAAGTATGTTTATTTTATACATATTCTATGTAAAAACTATGAGAATACTAGCTATATCTCTCTGCAAATTGCACGATTTTTCACTTGTAGGCGAAATATGATTATCGTATGTTATGGAATTCAAGAGAAGTATACAGAGGCTCGTTAGCATTACCCAGAAAATAACGCAACGAGATGGAATTGATTTGTCGTCCGAATATGTCCATATTTCAATCGAATAGTGTCAGAAAGATTTTTTTGCTGAAATCTGTTATATACCATGGGCTGATATTGGACGACCGACTATAGGCCATATGAAACATAGAATTTCAACCAATCAGATTTTGAAGTGTTTTTTCTCTATCAAGATAGGAACGCATCATACCGTTATTCAAGCCAATTCGAGGTTATCAAGGGTGCTCCACAAAAGTCCTCATAGAATCTTCGATAGTCGCCCGCGAAATAACCGAGTTACAATTAGCTATCATCTGATTGGACCGTTTTTCGAATAATAGAAATGCGGACGCAGTCATCCTCAAGTTGAGGACCTAAGGTTCCTCTCATAGTATAGTAGTTTAGGACTCATGGATTTTCGTATTATATGAAACTTGAACATCTAAGAGTATTCCGAACGTATGGTACTTAAGAGCCTAATGGTAACCCCAGATAGTCCTTAAAAAGTCACTCTGGGTACCTCAGAATAGTTCCGAAAAAGTTACTAAGGGCACCATGCGATAGTCCTTGCAAAGTCACAAGGAATATGTTATTTTTGGCTGATGAATCCACCGATTTGGATTGTAAAAAATTGCGTTAACAACTCACTTTAAACTTTGAAAAATCAAAGTTAAAGTGCACACCCCTATACCCAATATGGTACTCCTTGAGGAATGGAGAGTGTTCCCATGTAGCATCCGTTTGAGACCTACAAAAGTAAATCAGTAAAGTGCCATCCCTAATGTGAATGTTAATTTTTTCATTAAAGAATACGAAATTAAACGATACATGATTGTTGTTTATACGTTTATGAGTTAGTTTACAATAAATGAACGGTTAACTAAAAATCATTAATGTATACGTACCACTTCTACTCCCCCAGCACTTTTTCCTCCAAGGGAGGCCAGGCTTCCTCGATCTATCCTGCATACACCACTGGCAATGCTTCCTTCCCTATTATAGACCTTTGCAAATGCGGTTAAAGATTAGAAGTTTATTGAATATAAATCTTGCCTGCTAACTAAGGAGAACAAGTACTAGACTCTTTTGTGAAACTGACATATTTTCAAAGACAATGGCGAATGTAAGTTTTAAGTCGAAGTTTATAGAATACCCCAATTATAGAGACCGTTCATTATAAACAATTAGCAAGAATTCGTGCATACGGCACGGTTGTTTTTTCTCTGACGATTGACATTAAACACAACATATTTGGCCTAGCACAGACACGCACACACGAGACATTATCTACATAGAAGCCCTACGGCTTCATACTCTCTTATATTACCTAGATTTTTATAGTCCATGAATACCTATGGGTACTCTATTACAATTAAGCACGACATAATAAATGTATTTTAATCATTCTACTTCATCTAAAGCTTTTCTGCAAACGGAAATCCATAAAATTCGAAGAATAAAATTTCAAAATTTTAGAGTAAAATAATTTCTGTTATATATGAACATGTTAATTTGACATATTAACTCTAATATAGTTGTGTTAAGAATTCTCAGAATATTTCTCTCTTGCTGAGATATTTTTAAATAAAATAAATTCTATTATTTAGATAATTTATGTCAAACAAAATTGAATAGAATAATGAATAAATATTTATCTGATCATGATTCTTATCCAGTATATATAAATGCAGCTGATTTAAATCATGATAATTTTATTGATATTGTTATTGTTAATTCTGGTACAAATACAATTGGAATATATTTTAATTATGGAAATGAAACATTTTCATCTAAAATTCTATATTCAACAGGAAATAATTCTAAACCAATATCAGTTGCATTAGCTGATTTTAATAATGATAGTCATATAGATATAGCTGTTGCTAATTATCAGAGTCATAATATAAAAATATTTGTTGGATATGGAAATGGAAATTTTTCAAACGAAATAATAACATTTTCTACAGGTATTTCTTGTCCAATATCAATAGCTGTTGCTGATTTAAATAATGATTATTTATTCGATATTATTATTACTAATAATGGAACAAATAGTATAGGAATATTTTTTGGATATGGAAATGGTTCATTTCGAAATCAAATAAAATATTCAACTGATTATGATTCTTTTCCTTATTTTGTTTCTATTGCAGATTTAAATAATGATCATTATCTTGATATTGTTGTAGCTAATTCAGGTACAAATAATATCGGAATATTTTTTGGTTATGGTAATGGAAGTTTTTCAACACAATAAACATATTCAATATATCCTGATTCTCATCCATATTCAATTATTATTTCAGATTTTAATAAAGATAATCAAATGGATATTGCTGTTTCGAATTCTAATACTAATAATATAGGTATTCTTATTGGATATGGTAATGGAACATTTGCATTACCTACAATACATTCAACTGGCACTGATTCAAATCCTTTAGGAATGATTAGTGCTGATTTTGATAATAATAATCAATCCGATATTGCTATTGTTAATATTAATACGAATAATCTTATTGTATTTACTAAATATCCAATGATGCAATCAAAATCTCCAACAACATATTCAACTGGAATTGGATCAAGTCCTTTTTATATAAATACTCAAGATTTAAATAATGATAGTTATCTTGATATTATTGTTACTAATTCTGCTTCGAATAATATCGGAATATTTTTTGGATATGGAAATGGAAGTTTTCAACAACAAATAAGATATTCAACTGGAAATAATTCACATCCATATGGACTTAATATTGCTGATATCGATCATGATTATATACCAGATATTATTATTGGAAATTCAAATGGAGGATCTTTACAAATATTATATGGATATGGTAATGGATCATTTGATAAAATAATATCATATTCATTTCAACATTTTTCAACAATAATGTCAATTATTATTGAAGATTTAAACAATGATAATCATCTTGATATTGCTTTTGTTGATTATGGTATTCATGCTATAGGGATTTTATTTGGATATGGAAATCGAACTTTTAAGAATTTAGTTAAATATTCATCTGGAAATAATACACGTCCACGTTGTTTAAGTGCTGGAGATTTTAATAATGATAAAAGATTCGATATTGTCGTTGCTAATCATGATGCTAATAGTATAGGAATTTTTCTCGGATCAAATAATGATACTTTTATATTATTTAAATATTATTCAACTGGAGATGATTCTCTTCCTTACGTAGTGACTATCGCTGATTTAAATAAAGATAATCAATTAGATATTATTGTTTCTAATTATGGTACTTCAAATATAGGCATATTTTTTGGATTCGGTAATGGAAATTTTCATGAACAGAAAATATATTCAACAGACTCAAATTCTTATCCAATGTGGGTTAGTGTTGCTGATTTAAATAATGATACACAAATGGATATAATTGTTACTAATTCAGGAAATGATAATATTCATATACTTATTGGATATAATAATGGAATATTTGATTCTGAAATATTTTATCCAACTGGTATTGGATCTAGTCCTCGATCTGTTATTGTTGATGATTTTAACAATGATAATCAATTGGATATTGTTATTAGTAATTCAAAAACTGATAATATTATTCTCCTAATAGGAAATGAAAATTTAACATTTTCAACAAAACTAACATATTCTACTGGATTAGGATCAAATCCAAATAGTCTTGCAATTGGATATTTTAGTAATGACAAATATTTAGATCTTGTTGTTGCTAATGAGGGAACAGATACAATAGGTATATTTTTTGGTTTTAATTATACAATTTTTGATAGACAAAATCCATATAAAAGTGGAAATACTTCAATTCTATATTCAATAGATATTGGTGACTTTAACAATGATGGTCACATAGATATTGTTTCTGCACTTTATAGCACTGACAATATGGGTTTGTTTCTAGGCTATGGTAATGGAACATTTACATTAATGACGACACATGCCTATGTGCCTTCATCACATCCTTGGTCGATTGCTGTTGGAGATTTTAACAACGATAATCAATTAGATATAACACTAGCAAATTGGGGTATTAATAGTATTAGTGTTGTATTTGGATATGGAAATGGAACTTTTCAAAATCCTATTTTGTATTCAACTGGTACTAATTCACGTCCAGTATATGTTGCTGTAGGCGATTTTAATAATGATAATTATCTCGATATAATAACAGCAAATTATGGTGGAAACAGTATATGTGTGTTTATTGGATATGGAAATGGAAATTTTCGAAATTTTATACTATTATCAACTGGAATAGGTTCTAATCCAAGTGCAGTCTCTGTTTCTGATATTAATAATGATGGTAAATTAGATATAATCGTTGCTAATTTGGGAACTAATACAATTGGAATATTTCTTGGATATGGTAATGGAAGTTTTATAAAACAAATTATTTTTTCAACTGGTGCCAATTCATCGCCATGGTCTGTCATTTCTGGTGATTTCAATAAAGATGGAAAATTAGATCTTGTTGTTTCAAATAATGGTCAAGGTAGTATTGGGATATATCTTGGCTATGGAAATGGGACTTTCACAAATTTTCAAAAATATATAATTGGTAGTGATACTAATCCAACAAATATGTATATTGGTGATTTCAATAATGACAATAATCTTGATATTATCGTTGCCAATGTCATTGCTGATAGTACCGCTTTATTTTTTGGTTATGGTGATGGAACTTTTACCACTGCATTAATAATTCCAACAGAAAGTTCGAGTTCAGTTGATATTGTTGTATACGACTTTAACAATGATAATCGTTTGGATTTCATTATTACTGATAATAAATATGGTAACATATACGTATTACTTGCTAATGATAGTAAACCATTTGGAGGACAATCAACCATTTCTGTTGGTGAACGTTCTCATCCTTCTTCAATAACTCTTGCTCATTTTAATAATGATAATCAACTTGATATTGCTATTGCTAATTTTGGTACAAATAATATAGGTATCATTTTTGGATACAATAATCGAATCTTTTCAAATATGACAACATATTCAACTGGTTATGGATCTTATCCAATATCATTAGCTATTGGAGATTTTAATAATGATTCTATAACGGATATTGTTGTAGCAAATTATGGAACTAATAATATTCTTGTATTTATTGGATATTCAAATGGAATTTTTTCTCTATTAATCAGTTATTCAATGGAAGATAGTTCTCAACCAATATCTATTGCTGTAAGTCATTTTAATAGAGATGATGATCATTTAGATATTGGTATAGCAAATTCTGGTGCAAATAATATATGTATTCTTTATGGTTTTGGTAATGGAACTTTTATTAATCAAACATTATATACATTAGGATATAATTCTCAACCGAATTCGATCATATTTAAAGATATAAATAATGATAATTGGAAAGATATTGCTATTGTAGATTATGGAACAAATGATATTCAAATTCTTCTCAATCTTTGTTAAAATTCTATATTATATTCTTATTTTAAATTATCTATATATTTGGATAAAAATTATTAAAATATTTTAGTATAGAGAAACATTGAGATTCATTATAAATTGTAAATTTTATTTTGTTTTTTTGAAATATTAATTAAGAAATAAATGAAATAAAATAATATAAATTCTCTAAATAAATCTTTCATAATCACTTTTTAAAATATTAATTCTAATACATATTTAAATCAATAACAAAAACATTCCATCTATATTTATTTATTTTATAAAAATAAGTTAACAATCGATTATTATAATTAATTAGTCATTCTTAAAAATTTCAGGTTAATCGGTTATACTTTACTTTGACTTCATTCCGTGAAGTATGTATCATCCAAAATCGGCAAAAATGAATTCTAACATGACTATCTATTTAAAGGTATTCAAGAGTAGTGGCGAAGGTATCTTATTCTCTTCTAGCAAGTTTGTAAAAAATTTCTTTTTTTATCGTATGATAGAGAAAATGACGCTCTTTTTTATTATGCTATTTAATCACTCTTCAACTAATAATATAATTATAAATAGAAAATAGAAAATATTTTTGTTGAAAATTTAACTATTGGTTGAGGTACATTAAATGGCTATACTTTACATTTCAGTTTTTGATCACTTAATATGTTATATCAGAAAATAAAATATATCACAATATGCAGTATGAAAAGCTCTACAACTTCCATAAGACCGTTTGTTTTATAGTTGCACGTTTTGCTTTCAAAATGAACAAAATTTTAAACGAAAAACTTTTAATTCTACGAAAACAATATTTATTTGGTAGAAAATCAACTCATTTTTGATGATTCCATTCTTTTATTATTTAATATCTTCTGTTTTAAAAGAACAAATTAGATCACAATATGCAGTATGATAAACTCTAGTCAACATTTATTGATTTTAAAAAAGTAAAATTTTATACCATCAGTTTTCTCTATACCAAAAAATAATTTTTTTCTTTATCAAGAAAAGTTCCTTTCTATTTATTTCAATTATAGAACAAATAACGTTCGTCGCTTCAACTAACTTGACCCTCGACTGAATCAAGAAAAGTTGGAATATCTCTCCCTACTCTATTTTTCATTTACATTCTTCACATAACACAAAGTAGAAACACATGTATCATTTAAGATTTTCATACTATCCTAAAACTATCATTATAGAATATAGAATAAAATTCACCAAGGTAGCGCTCAGCCTGTGGATTCGTTGACCCTTTTCTCAGAGAAATGTTACATCACTACATTTAAGTAAACTTTGTCCAATCTTGTTAGATATTCCAACCCTTGATTCCATATAGAATCATAAGAACGTAAAACTCTTTCAATTAGTTCTCATTTTATACAACAGAAATTTTGCTTAAAGAACGCAGAATTTTATGGGTTTAACTCCTTATTATGATCCCGATCATTCAATAATAACGGCATTGGTTTAATCTGCTAAGAGTCAATTTACAAATGATTCATTTGGGTCTATACTAAAGTACAATTTTTGCGACTAGTTACGAGAACGGCTAACCGTTCCGTCTGTCAGACTTCATTGAGCAGCTGATAATTCATGGTTCTTATTTGCCTTTTGCACGTTTCGATTATTTCAACAAACAAGTCAAATCACCATAAAATCCACCCATCAGTGGGCTTCGAGTATCTACACAATGACTTCTGCCGCACTTCGCATTTGAGACAAAGTTATACGTTTTCACTATGCTTCCATTTTTCTCATGCTGTCACCACGAATGTCACATAATTTACGACAAATTATTCTGTGATATATTTTTCTATATCTTTATTGGAAGACAGCTCCTATGTCTAACTACAGAGGAACAGCTAGTCGTTCGTCGGCGCTCCTCTACGATCCACTCACGGCTAGCTGTTCCATGCATCAAACTTTATAGAGTAACGAAGCTTTGCATTTTAACTATGTAATTCGGCCATTATTCGCTTCTCTTAAAAGGCTCACTAACTTTCTTAGAACAGGTAATTAAAATACAATATTCTGTTCAAACTGCAGGTGCCCAAACAATTTACCTATTTTTTGGTACACCAGTACTCCGCTCGACTCCGATCAAGATTCCAACTCCGAGATAATGCGTTCCATAGTAACTCAAAATTCTTTAAGTCTTCTTTGAAACACAACGTTTGTAACTATTCGAGAGAACGGCTAGTCATTCGTCGGCGCCTCTCCGGGGCGCCACTTACGGTTAGCCATTCATGCATCAAGCTTTTTTCGCAGGTGACGATTAATTTTCTACGAGTTAACTTTCTAATTTTATAGGAAAACAATGTAATGGAAAGTAAACTCGATTTAAGTGGTGGGCGTCAATTACCTTTAATCAAGTTTTACGAAGAAAAATTTTTTGTAAATTAATCTGTCCTTTGTGGGGAAAACTAATATCAAGAAAGTTTTAAAAAACTGACATCATCAATCGATTCGTCGACTCCGATTATCTTCGCGTAAACTTTATGAAATATATTTGTTTTCGTAAAAAACATATCCTTTGTGAAAAAAATTTTAAAAACTAATGCCAGATTCGGATTCTTCAATCGTAAAAATCTTTGGATCCAATAAATATGTTTCAAATGGGACCTTTGACGTGCGACCGACGATACACACACAAACTCATTTTAGTTTTTTTTATATGATCCTCTACTCAATCGAGGAAAAAACCCTTCTAACGATGTTAATACTAGCATATACATCCATTCATCAATTTTGATACCATCTGAATAAGCAATAGTGTTCATCACACACCGTGATGAAATCATGAACCAGTCAAAAATGACTTGTTTTTCACAAAAAATACCGAACCTCACCAATTCCTAACATCGATTGATCAATTCCGATACCACCAAAACAAGCAATGGTGTTGATCAACTGTCATACCTCGGTGTGATAAACCTTTCGCGAAAGGTTAATTCTGAGTGTTTCAGTTTTTTTTTATATGGATGTTTTTTTTGACTCTGCCGCACACACACGCACAAACTATTTCTTTTCATATGACCCTCCCTACGGTCAAGGGAAAAACCTTTTTCTAGCAAAAAAAATAATTGGAAAAATTCGAAAACTGATAGTGCGATTCGATTTCTCGACCCCGATTACTTTCGGTCAAACTTTATAAAAAAATCATTATTTCCTTAAAAAAAGCCTTTTTTTAGAAAAAAAAATGACTTGCAAAAATTCAAAAAACTGATTGTGCCATTAAATTCTTCGACCCCAAAAATCTTCGGTCAACCGTTAAGCGTTGAGTTGAGCGTAAAGTTTGATTTTTGGAGAGATTTTTCGAGGAGTATGTTTTTTTGACCTTTGACCCCAACGACAAGCAAGCAAACTATTTTCTTTCATATGACCCTCCCTTCAGTCGAGGGAAAAAGCTGATTTCTGATTGGTCCATTTTTTGTTGACTAGTGGTCAGTCAGATCTAAAATCTGACTTCAATTTTGGGTTACTGCGCATTGATATTCCCTAGCAAAATTTTAGCAAAAGTTAACAAAAACCTATACATATGTAGAAGTTCTAAGCCTATGTTTTTTTGACCTGCGACAAGCAAACAAACTATTTTTTTTCATATGACCCTCCCTTCAGTCGAGGGAATAACATGTTGTATCTGATTCGTTTTATGTTGCTAACTATTTCTTTCCTCCCATATATGTGTCGCAGGACAGATTACAATGTAGTTCAATTTATATTGGTTCTAGTTCAAATTAAAATTTTAATCTGTCCTGCGACATATTCAATGCATACTATTGTGATATTTCTATACAACTGACAAGTTGTTTTTTTAAGAATTTATGTTTAGTCTTCTTTTTATTGTTAAGTACGTTACACTATATTTAAGTAGGAGTGATCTTACTGTCAATCCTCCTTATATTACCAAATGGTTTTTTAAATGTTTATATTCAAATCTCGTCTTTTTTCATGTTCACGTTTATAAATTATATTCTATGTTCTTACAAGTTTATTGATCTTAAGCTAAAATATATACCGAAAGAAATAAATTTGTAATTTAAAGATTCTACATGATTCCGTAAGATTCCAAGATTCCAGGATTCCGTAGTTTTCCTCTTGTCTTATTATTTGTTTATGTGGAAAAACAAAAATGTACATGCTTTTTTGGGTCCTCACTGTATGTATTGTGTTTGTGATTTATAATTGCTGGGTATGGTTATTTTTCTGCTATTTGGTACATGTATTTTCGGTTTTATCGGATTTACAGAGATTCTGTAGAGTGTTATCGGATCTTATGAAAATCGACTATAAGAACCTATAGCGATCTTTAGTGTTGGGGTCCGATAGGATCCTGCAGGAACTTGATGAAATCTGATAGGATACCATAGGAAACTCGTCGGCATCCAACTGTGTTAAATCTTATCGGATTTCTACACTAGGATCCGATCGGTTTCCAATACTAGAGATCCAAGTGTCAGTTCACAATCAGGATTTCGACTATACCCCACTGGAATCTGATCGGATCAGGGTATCAGATTGAATCTCCTAGGTAATTTCTCGTATTTATTTCAACGAACTATTTTAATAAAAACATAAAATGATCAAAAAAACATATCTGCATTAATGAAAATCGTTTGTATCGAGTACTTGAGAGTATCTATTTGAATATTCATCAGACTTTGAACAGCTATCACAGAAAATGTTGAATGTTGATTTCACCATGAATAATCGTCATTGAAAAAAATATCCAAAAATAGATTTGGTTCTGAATTACTATGTAATTGAACAAAAGCAACCAAACTCGAAGGTAAGTGATTTTGATAATTCATCTTCTTTAAAACAATCATCTGAGCACATCGACATTTGAGAGAGAGGTGTGTGTGCTCAAGAAGGAATTGTTTAACATCGCCTGTCCGAGCTATATCCTTCGGTGAACGACCGATGTAATCAATAGTGTCAGAATGGGCACCTCCACCAAGCAGCAATTCGATTACAGGTTTTGCTATGACGATATCTGAGCATTTGGCAATAAGATGCAATGGTCGATTTCTCTGATAATCACAAATTTGGTTTACATCAGCTCCACATTGAATCAATAGACGAATGATTGACAGTGTTGAGAAACTAAATGAGAGAATATTTTCTTTGCATTTCAACAGAGTTTGACATACCTGTATGGATCACATTGCTGCATTGAAATATTGCCAAGGATATTTTGAATAAAGTACGCAAGCAAAGATCTTTGTAGAGTTTGTTGTCGAGCAAAACGTCGTACAAGATTGTAAAGTACATTCGATTCATTTCGTGTCGTTTGGTTGAATTCAATCATCTGTAAAACAAAAAAATAGAGAAGATCAAGACAATATTCAATATCCCTGATCAACTGTGTTTACTTACACAAATGATAATTATTAAAAGATCAAACCAAATATAGTTTGAAATTATCATAGTTTGATTAAGAATCCAATTGCATATGGTCACTAATGTATCAATAGGTACCGTGCCACTTTGTCTTAATATATTCTGTAAATTTTTTACTAAAGAATGAAATTGATTTTGTTGGAGTGTTTGTGAATCATTACTGTCGTTTTGCACTCGAAGGATTGATTGAAATAAGTGCATACGTAATTGAAGAGAACGATTAAATAACTGATGATTGTGATAATAATTGCATTGTCTCTCGATTAAATCAGCGTAAAAAGGAAGATCTCCATGTTGATGAAAAAGTCTTTCATTGACAATTAAAGCATGCATACGCAGAGCATTATCATCATCTTGTATAGATTCTAATTGATCAAATGTCAGACATTCATGATGTAAGTCATACACGTCAGAAAAATTTAGTTGATCCAATGTTCGTGTTCCATATAAACCTTGTTCAAAAAAATATAATGCTCTTTCGCGAAATTGCATCGAACCATCGATTGCATACCGACAAGCTAATCGTAATAGATCGTCGACAGCTCGATCAATTGGTAACATTTGAAAAAGTAGATCAACTATGGGTTTTAAATCGTAATCTGCGGCTTGCATCATCGGTGTAAAATTGTCTCTGTTTGCCGTGATATAGCCACCTGTATGCGTGATAAGAAGTTTGGCAATATCGATATGTTGCTGATCAATGGCACAATCAAGCGCAGTTTCACCATAATAATCCCACTTATTAGGATCAGCACCGTATTTTAAAAGACTTTGAACAATTTCAAGATAACCATAACGAGAAGCTTGATGCAATGCATATTTGTTAAAATTGTTCTGAAGATCACATCCTTGACTCAATAGATATTCGACCAATGTTTTATGATTTTGTTCAATAGCGACTAATAAAATGCGAGAGTGATGGATATTTACATGAGCATGTTCAACAAGTTCTTGAACAAGATTCAAATCACCTTTTTCACACGCACACAATAGTGGTGTTTTACCGTAATAACAATGGCTATCAATTGCATCCGGATTGAGATCACCGGAATAAAACTTATCCAGCAACACTCGAATACAATCTGTGTGCCCGAGAGTAATAGCACGCGAAAGAATGTCTTTATCTTGTTGATAGTTCCACGGATCCAATTCATCCGACCAATATTTGTCTTTACCATTGAGGATATTGATCGGGGGTATAAGACAGTCGAGAAGCTCAGCATTATTGAGTTCAAGAGCATCATAAATATCTTTCCATTGTGCCTTTTTATACATGGAGATCTCTTTCGAGTCCAAACAGTCTTCCAAGTACTGTTCAATATCATCCTCTGCATATTCTTTCAATATATCATTATTAAAATCCAACAATTGATCTCGAATCCACGATCTAGCTGCTCGTCTTTTATCTGTTAAATCTAAACAAACAGAAAATTACATTGAATAAATAGTCTTTTACTCGATTCGATGTGTTAATCATCCTAGGTGAATAGAAATTTCCAAACAAGTTGTATTTTTCTACTTTTTCTTAATACAAGTTTCCAAGTATTTTGACTTACTTATCTTGACATTATGAATCATACCTGAGTGTAAATGGCACAGGCGAGTACGTCGATTTGCTTTCTCTCGAAAAGCATGTCTTTTGCTTTGATGAAGTTGAATAGGCTTGCGCAGATCTGATGTCATTGCCATTATTGTTCGACCTTACTTTTGAGAGAAAATTAAAGTATCATCAGAGCGATAACCTTTATATATGTTCTTCTATGATTGCATGTATAGAATGAAACGATATATTTCCCAGTGAGTCATGTACTTATGAAATTTGTTCGTTCTGTCGATGTTGCATCACTGTTAGATAATAATGATACACAAGGAAGAAAATGCTGAGAAACGCATGCAAATGACTATTATTTATGGAGGTTGATTTTATGTTTATACAGTCTTAGATTTTTCCATGCCTAACACAGCAGACTGTTATGGAAGTATTTTTGTCATCATTTGCAGTCAATGTTTCTAATAAGAACACTTTATGTAAAATACATAGAAAATAAAAGATTTTTAGTAAATGAGCTTTTTTTATGTCTAAATTAAAAAATTTCTTTGTGACGCATTTACAAGAAATGTTCATTGACTAATAATACATTAACTTCCAGCGATTCAATGTAAATTGACTATTTATGTTGTAGAAATGACATCAACTGGAAGCTGTGATATTTCTATAACAGAATGAGATTATTATAAATGCTTCATATTATTAGATCGATCTAAATTATGTAACCTTGTAGTGTATCTATACCAATTTCGGTATAATCTCATTTCTTTGGACATAAAAAAGAAAAAATATCACTAAAATAATGAAACTGAGCAAGAAATTGATTCACTTCACTATTAGTGGATAAAGTCGAAATTTTGATGAAGATATTTCTATAATTTTGAAAAAAAAGCTATATTCATCACATCAACGAGAATGAAATGTTCATTTCATCCAACTAAAATGAAACACAGCGATTTTTATGTCTAGTCGATCATTAAGAATGTTATTTCTTTATGTATTACATTGTCACATAAGTTCTGAGCGTGTTTTTTTGTGCTTTAGGCAAGTTTGAGACTTTATATCTCGTAATTGGAAAGCGATGCAGATCTGAAATTTTTTGACTTAAAACTGAAAGTAAAATAATTGTCAATATGCTAAACTCAGATGAAGTTCATATTGAATGAACGTTAAAAATATATTCACTGATATTGAATGAGTTTTACAAGATATTATAGTATCTTAAATAGATATTGATGAAGTATTCATGTATTTTTCTTGTCATAATCATTCATTAATAGTGAATCAGTTATAGATAGTTAATTTCTATAGCAAAGAACCAGAAAATACTAAATTAAGTCTACTCGAACGTAATCATCTTGAAAAGTTCTATTGAAAACTTCAAAAACTAATTGTCTCTCAAATAGTCACTTTGATATCATTCTGATAAACTATACGATAACTCTGACTATCTTAAACCGCTCATTACTTAATTATAGTTCGAAATAATTAGCTAATTTTTACATCACTCGATGCAGCAGATATTTTTGCACTCAATTATGTAAAAATTATTTTTTTATGATAAGAAATGACGTAATAAAATAGGAATTACTCATACTTCCGAAAAACCTATTCTTATTAGGAACATTGACTGTAAATCTGCGCTATTTCAGTATAATCATTGTTTATCACTGTGGTACACCACGACTTTCGGAAGACCTTTTCCCAATTGATCCAAAACTATAGAGGTGATAAATGTCGTTTCTTTGCATTCGCTTCCAATCTGACAATTGAAATATTTTTAAAAATTTCTAGTTTTGATGTCGAAAAGCATGTATTATTCGCAAACTAATCATAGAGAACCTCTTCTTGATACCACTCTTTTTTTATCATCATGGCAAATATGAGATGCTTTTTAATTACATAACGAGAGTGAGGATCAGAATACGAGCTACCAAAAATCTACCATAAGTTGTGGGAAAGATGGTTCGAAATCATTTTTTCAAATTTTAATTTCTTATGAACAAGACAAGATAATAGTGTAGAGGATGTCGGAGGAGAAAAAACGGGATCTCATCCTCACCCTCAAACACTCGCTCCTCAAAATAGTTGATTGCTTTACGTTCAATTGAAAACCATCCATGAATAAATTATTTACGCTATCTGACACAGCCCGAACTACTTCACCTATTAATGACCTTTCTATGGTATTTTATTTACCAATACATCGCAACTTTCTATCAAGATCCTTTGAAGATGGGTTAATTTTACTACTGCAATACAATGATGAAATGCCGCCAATAGCCTACGACTGCGACCTAGCATGGTTCATACCATAATGTATCGAAAAAGCCAAATAATTTCCCTTCCCAAACTGTACACGAATTGTACTTCAGTAGTATAACAGAATCTAGATGGCTTATACGAGAAAATATTCGACTCTAAATTCGCACGTCAGGCTGCATGCTCTGAAGCTGTATGTCATGAACTGTGCGAACAAGCTTTTATCTTTTCACAATGTGGTTGTATCCTCCCTATTGCATTTCTCATACGATATGTTGTCTCGTCAAATTTCGATCAATTTTTGACCACCAATGTTTGTATATCATCCACTTCAAAGTACAACTGTGCATCGGTTGCACGACAAAATCTATCCTGGAGTTCAGATCTCTTTGCTACTTAGTGCTCTCAATGTATTTCAGAGTGTGCATACACATATTTTATTCATGATGCTGGTGCACTGTCAGTGCCGGCAATGAAACAAAAAGCAATTTGGTCTAAGGCTTTACTAAATGGTAATCCTAGTATAGCTTTATCAAATGATTTTGCTGCGAACTACAATGCTTACATGGATGCCAATTATTTACGAGTGAATGTCACATGTGGTAACTTAGAGCAAATATTAAATACGTAGTTACTTTTTGTAATTGAGATGACAATGCGGGTAGCTTATTTGGTGGAACAGATAACAAATCGTTCGAAGATACAGATTCGATTCTTATCTTACTTTGTATGATTGTTTTTGTTCAATCGTTCGTGCTGAACAAATATATTATGTGGAGCTATTTTTCTCAATTATATAAATATAATTTTATTGACATGTGACATATTAACGGATAATTCATGAAATAATTAGAAATTATGGAATTTTTTATTTTTATTTGAATTTTTATTTTAGGCTAATTCCTACTCCACCAAATCAAATATTACATTTCCAATACCGTTTTCCATATTTTTGCGTCAACTGGTATTCCTTCTCTTAAGTTTTTTTCGCGTGTTTTTAGAGTGTTTTCACCGGGATACATAATTGAACCATTCTCGTTTTCTAATCTACTTGTTTTCATGAAAGTAATAATTTGTTCGATTAAATTGCGTGTAACTTCAGTATCTGGCTGATGAATACAAATAAAAATTTGCGACACGTTCGATGATGTGCCACTTTCTGTTATCTTAGCGGTTGATGCACCTTGACTTAAAACAGTTGCTAAAAGATCAAGCACTAATGATAATCCTGAACCCTTCCAGAATCCGATGGGTAGCGGCCTTTGTGAATTAATGATAGCGGTAGGATCAGTAGTTAGTTTGCCATCGATATCATAACCGCCTGGAAGTGGAAGTTGTTCGTTCTTTGTCTGATATTCGTGTAATTTACCAAATGAATACTGAGACAACGCCATATCCAATACTATATGACCAGTTTGACGAGGAATGGCGATAACGAATGGATTATTACCTAAACGAGGATCAATGCCACCCCAAGGAGGTAAGTTAGCGATTGTATTTGTAAAACAAATACCAATACATTCAGCATTAGCTGCTTGCCATCCATAAGTCCCGCCTCTCATCCAGTGATTTGTATTGCGGATAGCTACACAACCGATACCATTCTCCTTTGCTAATTCAATTGCTCTGTTCATACAAAAGCAGGCATTCAATATACCTGATCCACGATTTCCATTCCACTGTTCTATCTGACCCATTCTATTTTCTAATATGGGATCAGCATGAATATCAACTAAACCATCGTTCACCGTTTGTATGAAAACTGGAAAACGATTCAATCCATGTGTATAGACCCCATCACAGCTACTTTCAGCAAATATTGTAGCACATTCTGTTGCTTTTTTAACTTCAAATCCAAGTTTCAGCAAGACTCTCAATAATTCAGCTTTTAGTACGTCAAACGGTATTTTCATAACGATAAATCAGCGTTTTTCTAAAATAAAACTGATCTTTATTGTACATACATTAACTCTACTGATGTATGAGTAGAGCAATTACCTTACTTCGTGCAAAAAGTATATTCAAATATATGACTAAATGACTCGAATATATGCAGAGAGAAAAGTAAACGAAACTAAAGGAATCCTAAGAAGGATAGTGATGTTTATGAGAAATGTTTGAATACTTAATGTTTCTCTTATTTGACGTGATTTGTTGCTATCTTCACATTAGTCTGTGGAGACGAACCACGTTTATAGATGCAAGCGTACATTAGCCTATTGCTAAGAAATATCAATCATTGTTACGTTTTCAAGCAGTTGGAGACAAAAAATTCCGGAGTTTGGTTTTTCCATCAGAAAAATCCTCTTTTCGAAAATAAGAATTTTTAGATTCAGACTCCTCGACCGACAAACCTGTAATCAAATCTCATAAAAAGTCATGAACGAAACGTGTTTTTCGAAAATTACCAGTTTTCACACTAATATCATTATCCGTACTATTGTCCGTTTCAAAATATCATGAAAACAATCCGTCGTTCGGATGAAATTTTGACAAAAAGTAGAAAATTTAATTAAAAATTTAAAGAGATTCCTATCTTTTGACCAAAGAAATAGAAGATTTCATTTCGTAACATTCGGATGTGGGAAAATAGTAATTCAAATTATGCCATGTACTATAGACCTAAAGTTTGTCTGTCGAAGTTACATGTTAAAACTAAATTTCATCGGAATGAGAGACCAGTTTCTTGCATTTTTTGTAATGTTTTGCAGAAATAATTGATTTTAAAATGTTTTTGCTTTATATAGTATCGGAGAAAAAGATGTCCGTATATCTCCTATTTTGATTGGCAAAAAATACAACTCTTTAGTCCTTCCCTTTCTTGAATTACTTAAAAAACAGCGGAGAGCACTATATTTTAAAACGGATAACAGTCAATGGACTCATTCATTCGCAAAAAGCCGCACAACATGTCCCACTTACAGAAATGAGCTGATTATCATTGGTTTGAATTAGGTCCTTCGACTCATATAGTTGTGAGTTGTCATGCATCTAAATCGAATCAATATATCGTTGTCGCAAGTTAACAGCGTATATAGAATTTTATCGACTCATATACATGACTATGAAAAAAGTTTAAAGGTGCAGATGACACCCTCAGCATGACCCTTACCATCTTAATTTTAGTGTTTTATTTGATCCATAAGGTCGTTAGAAAGAAAATTTTTTTTATCAAATGATATCTCACTCTTTACTCTACTGAAAAGTAGAAAAAGATTGGCGTTTGCTTTTACATTAGTTTCAGGAGGTTGAATATAATCTGTCGTAACATAAACTAAGAAAGTGTATGTTCAGCTGGTATTTGCAAGATTTCATCAGAAAATCAAAGATAAACCTATGATCAATTTATCTCATGAGAGAAAAGAAAGTCTCAGCTACAAAATGGTTATAATATATTATTTCTATCTATCTAAAATTGTGGAACAGTAAGAGTGATTTTCGTCGGAAGTTAGACTAAAAAAGCACTCATTTTGACCTTTCGTGCTTGAAAACTCCGTAGCTAAGACAGCTAAAAGTCTTGATAGTTTTACAGTAAGTAGGAGAGAACTCAAGGAGTATTTCAAAACAAATTATTGAAATCGGTTAAGTAGAAATTGAGATATAAGCATTTTAGTGTTGGAAATGCAACCGTACAATACGAGCGCAATTCACTCATATGTGACAAGTTATATGAAAAAAGTTATGAACTTAGTTATATGAAAAAAGTTATGAACTTAGAATATACAGAAGAGTGCAGCAATTCTGTTAGTCTCTGACTGAAAAATTTAAATTATTTTTCAAAAACCTCCTCTTTTTCTTAAGACTAGTGTGTGAGAGAACGAAACGAAGTTCCTACTTTTCTGCTCGGCACAAGATGAAATTTTTCTTTAATGGAGGATATATAATTCTATCGTCTCTTCTCTCCAAGATAGATGATGTGAGTGTGATTACATTTCATACCTTTATTGTCTTGTAAAGTTGAAATAGCAACCTGTTGATAATGAATATAATTCTAACACGCTGTGCTCTCTATTTATGTATAATATTTATTCTGTCAGTTTTTGTGATAAGAGCTGTTTGCATTAGTTATCGACATCATGAAAACAGTCCTCTTTACTTATACCTCTACTGTTGACACCGTTATTAGCAGAAAACGAGAGAAAGACTAAGCTTCCACTCGAATCAAATTCAAGTAGAAAAGATAGCTGACTATACTGGGTGTGAAATCATATTATTCAAGGGGATAACGCTGTAATTTCAAACAAGGTAGGTAATGAAGTTTATATCAAATGAAAGCTCGTCGAAAATGGGATTTATTAAGGCATCTATTTAAGTGCTAAGTAGATTATTGCTAAGTAAAATATATAGATACTCAGTGAATTTATTAAATGCTTAGTGGAAATAATATTTCTCGGTGACTAAAATTTTTGCTAAGTTAAATAATTATTATCTAAGTAAAATATTTAATTACTCAGTTGATAAATGAGATTGATAAGTCAGAAAATAAATTATATGGATAAAAAAAATATTGCTATGTAAAAGTGACTATGACAAGAAAACGATTGTCAGCCTGGGTGTAGATCATACATTTTCTCTCTTTCGCTCTGTTAGTACTTAGGGTGAGGGTAAACATCGACTTCTAGTATGTTCAAGTATATTTTTCTCTTTCTTTCTGTGACGATCACATATGATCTCCACTATTTTTTAGAAAATTCTTCTTCTTTAATCGCCTGTAGATATATGTATCTGGTGATTAAAGTTTAGTTTTGTAGGTATTTTCCAATATGTGTTGGTACATCACATATGGACATTTTCCCTTAAAACTAGGTATTATCATTTCTTGATTTTCTCTATGAACTAGGTCATTTGAGATGTTGGTTCTGTCCTGTATGTTTTACATATTCTATGTTGGATTTTTCCTTTTCTGTGTATGTGTCTATATATATATATGCGCACACATATATGTTGTTCGTTCGTCCCTCCACTTGTTATATTCTTCTTTTTGGTTTTGTTCTCTCTTTCACCTATTCATCTTCATCTTTGCGTGGTTAGTTTTACTCTCAATAAACCCGGACTCACGTTCACCAACATATCAAACTTACAAGTTTAAGTATATTAGAATGCTAAATTTTGTACAAACACAACAGTATGAGAGTTCATCGGAATCTGACGATACGATGGACCAGTAGAATGTTCAAAAAAAGATAATCATTAAACGTAACTTTGACTGAATAAGAAAATGATTATCATTTGCCCTAAATTGATTCCCACAAACGAATTTCCAAATAAAGTGCCCATTTACGGATTTTTTTAATTCGGGAACTTTTTTCTATTTGAAATGTATCATACATTTTGATGTTTGGTTTGAATTCAATAAAAACAATTTTAAAATGGATGTGGTGACCAAAATGTATCTTGGGTTACTACAAAATCTTCTTTTTGGCAATTCAAAAATACATTCTGATCACCAGATTCATCGTAAAACTGTTTTTCTTGTGTTTAGTGAATTAATACCAAACACCAAAATGTATGATACATTTTAAATAAAAAAAAGTTCCCTAATTAAAAAAACTCTAAATCAAAATCTCTAAATGGGGATTTTATTTGGGAATTGATTTGTGGTAACCAATTTACGGCAACTGATAACCTGCCGATTGAGAGACAAGTGCTTTTCTAATCATACAGACGCTCAAATAACAATTAAACGAGGAGAACAGTGCAGTCGATATTTCACTAAAATATTGTAAACCACCTTCAATAGCGAAGGATGTACCTTTGGATGGAAAAAGAAAGCGAGGACGACCACGAAGAGCAACACAAGCTTTATTAATCGATTAACTGTTCAAACTGAATTTTTTACTTAGAAATTTCTGTTCTTTTACTTACGAGGGAAGCTCCCGAAGTGTCCAACGAGTTTAGAGTCCATCTTTTGACCATAAGTAGACCTCAACCAGGTATGAAAAACCCCAAAAGGATACGGGCCCTTAGTCCTTCCTCCCAGAGATATAGCTATTTTAGTAGAATTTCAGTCTGTAGCTCGGTATGGACCAACAAATCGAATGGTATTGTTTTGGATCTGAAACTTAGCCCACAGATAGCTATACTTGTGACTAGAATGCATTGAAAATTTCAGCTCAAAAGAATGTTTCCTTCACAAGATACTGAATTTTCTCAAAAACATGAAACTCGCGCATCTTTCAATGGATACGAGTTAATTTTGTGAATTCAATATCTCGTGAAGGGAACATTCTTTTGAGCTAAAATTTTCAGTGCATTCTAGTCACAAGTATAGCTATCTGTGGGCTAAATTTCAGATCCAAAATAATACCATTCGATTTGTTGATGGATACCAAGCTACAGACTGAAATTCTACTAACATAGCTATATCTCTGGAAGGAAGGACTAAGGGCTCGTATCCTTTTGGGGTTTTTCATACCTGGTTGAGGTCTACTCATGGTCAAAAGATGGACTCTAAACTCGTTGGACACCTCGGGAGCTTCCCTCGTTAGCAAAAGTTATATATCTACTTATTAATTCCTAATATTTTGTCTAGAAAATATGACTTTTTTTTGAGAATTTAAATAAACTAATTAGTAAAAAATCTTTTCTTACTTAAATTTATATTAAACAAATTACTTAGAAAATATTGAATTTTTTAGCATTTATAGAGTTCTACTTAGCACTTAAATATATGCCATTTATTAATACTAAACAACAAGTGCTATCAAAACCTTTTAGTGTCGAACTTAAGAAAGTTTCAGAAGTTCCGCACTTTCTTGAGATAGAAGAATAAGATGCCGTTGATTCCAACAGGAAATAAACCTTTTTTTCTTGAAACAATTTGATATGGTTCGATAGAACTCGCCGAGCTCTAAAAAACTGTATAGCAAAAAACTTTAAAGCTACTTTTCTGAGATAAAAGGTTGAAAAAACTACTTGAAAAATCTTGAAAAATTCATTTTTTTTATCAGGATGGAAAAGCATTCGACTTTCCAATGAAATTAGATTGTTTTTCATTATTTTTATAAACACAGATGTTTCGGAGTACACCTTTTTCACATACAGCGGAAAAAACTGCGTCTAGTAAGTATATTCCACAGCGTCTGTGGCTATAAAAATAATGAAAAACAACCTAATTTCATTGAAAAGTCGAATGTTTTCCATCCTGATGAAAAATATGAATTTTTTAACATTTTTCAAGATTTTTTAAGTAGTTTTTTCAATCTTTTATCTCCGAAAAGTGGCTTTGAAATTCTTTGCTATACAGCTTTTTAGAGCTCGACGAGCTCTATCGAATAATATAAAAATGTTCAAGAAAAAAATGTTTATTTCCTGTTGGAATCAACAGCGTCTTATTCTACTATTTTAAAAAAGTATGAAATTTCTAAAACTTGCTTAGCTTCGACACTGAAAGGTTTTGATAGCACTTGTTGTTTAGTATTAAGGACCCCCCCCCCCCCCGGACCAAAAAGCAGCAATTTTCGTCAAAAATACCGATTTTGAGATTTATACATAGTTAGATAGCCCAAAATCTCTACTTTCGAATGCACTGTGATTTATTGGTTTTATGATGGTTTTTCAGCGGTTTTACTGAAACACCCCACATAAAAAAACTTTTTTTTAAATTTTAATTATTGAAGTTATTTAAGCTTCTCTTCAAGTTTAAGACAACAGAGAATACAGCCCGCATGTGCTTGCCTCTATCTGGATCATCATGCATGAAACGTAAGAACTAGTTCTACCAATGAAATGGACTATAAACTACCGCTGACTTTTTGGTTCGGAGATTTTCCTCTTATACTCAGTTTCTATATCCACAACAGAAAGCAGAAGAAATGGATTGTTGTAGTATGACTCACTTCTTTCTTTCATTCTATATCATGAATTGCATTTTATGTTTTTTATACAATAAACTGAAGGATAAGCTATTCATTTTCTTTTGTATGCTGAGTATGAAGAAACTAAATCTTTCCTCTAGTAATACGCTATTTGAAACACTACACTTATATTATGCACATTAAATGTTAGTAAATATAATGTAATAACGGGGCTAACTTGACACGGGGTGGGGCTTCTTTTTAAAAACATTTCGAGGCTCTGCGGGTCACGGGACTAGACGATTACGGGCCGGGATGGGGCGATGGTGTAAAGACTGTGCTCGGTGCAGCTCTGCAATCTTACGAGTTGGATTTTTCATGGTAGACCATCTAATCTGAGATTCACTTCCTCGATTAATTTCATCAAGATTGAATACTGGAAAACAAAATTGAGTAGAAATCCTTCAAACATTCATGCGCATTGATCTATTTATTTTTTTGTGTAGTAAGAATGCAGAGTTAGGTAAGTAGACAAAATCCTGAAAGTAAATCATAGAAATTGTATTCATGAATACTTTTAAAGTTAAATTGTCTGATCAGTTTTCATGATAAAATGTTTTTCTGTATCCAGATCTAGTGACAATTAAAGAACATGGAGAAAATAGTCGCAGCAATGAGAGGGTTTGAAAAGGGTATCAGTGGCACTAGGTATTTATTTTTGCCAATAGATTTTTAACTGATCTATAATGTATAGAATCACCAGTACTTTCTATTGTACTATGTATCCATCAGTCCAGTTAACTGGGTATGTATTTATTTTATCTGTGGCTTATAACATCATCCATCGTCTTCTTTTTATTAGTATAATAAGATTATCTAATTCTAGGATCTTTAATATTTAAAAAAAAACTCAAATTTAGGTCGAAGGAGGTGCGTCAATTTACAGACTTGACGCTTCAAAAATTTTTTACATATTCTCATTTACGGGCGTACGGCTCACGCTCATCGTGAGCATGCTCTATGCACCCTTGAGTCCTCATTCACTATACTATAGGGATACCCTTGGGTCCTCAACTGCTATAGGTCATAAGCGCTCATATGAGCGTAAGCTTGTACATCCCTACCACAAATCCTTCGAACTATCCTCATTGAATGCAGCGTGAAAAACAGGGCCTAATGAGCATATTTCGCAACATTCATGGAGTAAAAATAACGAAGAAAGTTACTTTTATTGAAAAATCGGATGTTTTTTTTCATTGAAAAAATGAGTTATTCGACATTATTAAGGATTTTAAAACTAGTTTTGTAAACTTTGATCACAGAAAAAATGGTTAAAAATATTTTTACTATATATAGTTTTATAGAGCTGGAGGAGCTTTATTAAATCTTGTAAAAATATCAAAAGAAAATATTGTATTCTATGCTCGAATTACTAGCGTCTCGATTTTTCTATGCAGGAAAAGCACGCAATTTCGTAAAATTTTCTAAATTTGGCATTAAAAGTTTCTGATAACTCCTACCATTTAGCATTAATAAATTCTATTTTTGACGCACTTTAATTTGGTTTTAAGATCGTTATGTATGCTATGTAAAACCATAGTGTTACCCGTCTGGAAAAACATTTTCACATATCCTATATATACCCAGTGATACTGGGACCCAGTTAACTGGGATACTCAGTTACTGAGACTGATGCATCCCTAAAATCGAAGATTTTAAATTTCGTCAATTTTCATGGAAAAAATACTAATGTAAAGTATCGGTGCGGACACTAGAATTGATATTGTTAGGAGTATATCTTGTTAGTTGCAGTAACCAATGCAATTGATGAAAATCTTTCTAATCTACAACTAACGAGGTAACCTTATCAGGTATCTCTCTTCCGATCGCAATGAGTTTTTGCTTGTAGATAGGAAATCGTGTCCTAGTAATAACCCGAAAAGGATTTGGGTTCCTTTTGAGATTTGACGAAACTATCAAATTTTCAAAAGATTCCTGTGAGGGACCCCAGGTACGAAAAAAATCGTTTTTTTTTAATTTTGATCTGAAACTCCGCACATACAGACGTCTCAATTAGACTAGTTTATGTATAAAAATTTACAAGTTCTAAACAAAGTGTCGCCGAGATTGAGAACTTCCAAATTTTAAATCCTTTTCTATAGATAGTTTATATAACATGAATTTATTTAAAGCATCGTATCTTGGCGACACTTTTTTTTAAATTTCTAGATTTTTCTACACAGGTTAGTCTAGTTGAGACCTCTGTATGCGCGGAGTTTCAAACCAAAATTCAAAAAAACGATTTTCTTCGTACTTGGGATCCCTCACAGGAATCTTTTAAAAATAGACATATTGAAAATCTGGTAGTTTCGTCAAATCTCAATAGGAACGCAAACTCTTTTAGAGTTATTCCCAGGATACGATTTCCTATCTACAGGCAAAAAATCATGCAATCGGACGGGAGACTCTTGACAAGGTTCACTCGCAAGTTAGTTTTACAATGGAAAACGCAGGAGATGTATCGATGGCAAAGTGTTATTGATAAGATTGTAGTCACTCAATATATTCAAGTATTTTATACCAACATATTTATTTTCTATAAAAAAATTACAGATGTCCCTCTTATTTTCTTTTATTAAGTAGAACGGTGCGTGTTAAAATAAAGTTATATTAACAGTACATCAATGTCCAACGTGTATCTGCTTCATCTTCCTGTCGAACTACTTCATCATATTTTTGACTTCACTGATATCCAGAGTATTTTTTCAGTTCGACGAGTATGCAAAAAACTTTATGATATCGTAGATATCTATGATCGATTTCATCTCGACATTAATTATAATTCAAAATCTAATTTCAAAATGCTCGCTACAATTATTTCAGCTGAGCGTATCATCTCACTGACATTTTGCAGTATTGAATATCATAATTATATGTGGCGTGATACGACCAACAGAAATCTATTTTCTTCATTCATGTCATCCTTCAATCTATGTCAATTTACTCGACTTCGATCATTAACTATCAAACACTTTGACGATGTGGGAATAGATGAATTGTTACAGCAATTAAATATTAATTCTCTAATATCACTATCAATCCACTCATGTGACAAAGAATCTAGTAAAACATTGACTTTTGTTTCGTCAGTTATTGCCCAAGGCTCTATCCGAAGTCTATCATTGAATAACTCAGAACATATAATAAAAACCATAACATGGCCAGTTCAATGCACGCTAACGCATTTCACAATTGATATGTGTACTTATGGACAGTGTTTGATCATTCTTCATCAATTACCTAATTTACAAACAATGGTGATTGGAGCCTGCAAAATGAATGATGTAAATGATAAGATTGTTCCCCTTTCATTCAAACAACCATTAATACTAACATCTTTGATCATTAACGACTGTTCTTTGTCTATGGAATATCTCGAATTATTACTTTCACGAACTCTGGAACTTCGTCATTTTAAATTGATATCTCGTAACCGAACATTCGATTTAATGTTTGATGGATACAACTGGGAACAGGTCATCATCGTCAAACTTCCTCTTATGAAAACATTCGAATTTTTCTTTTCTTATATTGATAAAGTAAACGATGATATCAGTTCACTTGATTCTGTCATTGCGTCATTTCGGACGCCATTTTGGCTGTACGATAATCGATGGTCTGTTACTTGTGACTATGTCTTGGAATCTGGAGCCCTCAGGCTTTACACGTCTACAAGCACTGCTATTGATTCCGAAAATTCGATTAAATGTGAAATATCTGCCAAATGTGACATATATAGGCTAACTGGACTGTCAGTAAACAAAAACAAAAAAGTCAATACATATGAGGTATGTGTCATAAAAAAATCAACATAACAATCCATAGTTACATTTTTACCGGCTTGATCTATGCAGATTTTTTTGCATAAATGCTTTATCGTATAGGTAGTATAATTATTTTTTGACTATCGATCATTTATTCAGTTAATACTTCATCGACTCGACAAATAACAAATGATTAGAAAAGTTAACTCATTATTTGACCTGTACAAAAACTATCTAAAGTTTCTATATTATAACTATGAAAACAATTGAGATTCTAATGAACTTCATTTGTGTGGTTAGATTGCGAAACGATAAAAAAATAGATATAATTAAACTGAGATAGAAACTTTCGTTCTTGAAGAATGTATATTGCGATATGACGCAACACATCAATACAGAATTTCAAAATAAAATAAAACTCCAGTTTTAAAGATAAACCATAAATAAATGAGAAATATCGGTTTCTGAGTAGTATATATATGTATTTCATTGACATAACTTTTTATCTATTTCTGATCTTTATTACTTATTTGACTCCTACCAGGTACGCCGTGTACTGAATCTTAACTTTAAAGACATCAAAGACAAAGGTGCAAAATACTTATCGCGTACACTCCTACATAATAAAGTAAGATTTTCTAATTTTCATTTTTTCTTACTTTGAACTTATTTATTTTACAGACATTTGTAGCACTAAAACTACAGTATAATCATATTGGAAATGTTGGAGCAGGGTATTTGGCTTCTCTATTGAACAACATGAAGGTATAATATTTTTCTATTTTGTTCAATTAATGAAAAGTAATGACACATGTATATTTGTTTTTGTTTGATCTTATGTTAATAACACAACGAAATCCCTCACGAGATTAAAATGTGAAACACGATATACCCATTGTTACTGGTTCCCTAAAACGTTGTCTTTATTCTGTATATTTAAGTATGCTTCCGCATTATTCCTTATTTCACACCATAAAACTTCCATCCACGAGTTACTCCATTAATATTTTAACCAGACTTGAATTATATATGAGTGCTTATAGTACCATGAAGTCGTTTGACATAGTACAACGATGGGCTCCAAATCGTGTTTTTTACTCTCTGTGATGGGTTCGATAGCCTGTTCCTAATGGATAATTAATTAATTAGACGCTAATTAACTGGTAAAATCGGAGCTCTTTGAGCTCAGTTCTTAGCCATGGAACTTTTAGACAATAAAGTACATTATTCCATGTTTTTTGTGCAATTAATTTTCTTCATTTAACAGACCGTCACTGTATTAGATCTTCACAATAATGAAATTGGCGACTGTGGAGCACAACATCTTGCTGCTGCATTAATTAAGAATACAGTAAAATTCGTTTGATTTAATCACAATCAAATAGACATTGTCTTTCATATTCAGACACTCATCGCATTAGATCTCAGCAAAAATCACATTAGCGATCATGGAGCTTACCAACTCGACAATACATTGCAAATAAATAAGGTGGATTGGCTCTTTGCAGACTTTATTTCTGCATATGCTTGTATCTCTTTAGACTCTTAAAAATATCCACTTGAATGGGAACCCTGGTAGCTTGTGTACAGTCATCGAAGTTATACATCGAATGAAACATGATAATGTATGATATTGTTCTTTTTCATTTTATATTCATTGTATTATATCTTTAGACATATAAGAAACTAACTCTTGGTCGAATTTCGATCGGAAACAAAGAATTACAACGTTTAGCTATAGCATTAGAAGAAAATAAAGTAGTTTTCTCTATGTATTTTTTTAAAACTAATCCCTCTAATCATAATCAGACGATCACTACATTAGATCTTGAAAATAATAAAATTGGAGATATTGGGGTGAAATATCTTGTTGAAGCATTGGAAAAGAACAAGGTTAGTAGTATATTAATGTCAGATATCTTTTCTACATAGTAGTTTATTCTACAGACAGTTACAACATTGAACCTTCGAAATAATCAAATACGTGATAATGGAGCCCAACAACTCGGTATTCTTTTGAAAAATAATATTGTATGTTGAATAACGATCTCTTTTTTTCTAATTCATCTATCAGATCGAACATCGGTAATAAGACTATTTAAGTTAGAAAAGGATTCGATTTCCTTTTCTAGAAATTCAGAAGCCTCTAACTAACTTCTCTGAGAAGATCAGATTCTAGAATTTATTTCTCCTATATAAGCGAATGCCAATAAGTATCTTATGCTATCCTAATGATTCTATCAAGGACCAGTGTATTGTCGATCATTGAATTGATTGACTACACTGAATTGTACCGAACATGTCAGAAAACTTGATGCTCAAAATAAAATTAGATCTTGAATAATTCAGTTCATGTGAAAAGCACTGGTCCCAAATTTAATTTATTTGAGAAAGTTGCATCCAATGATGTTAAGAGTAGTTGTAGACCATTACTCCCTCATTCCACCTTTGCTTTTTCTAGACACTGACTATATTGAACCTTCAGAATAACCAAATTGACGATGACGGAGTTTTTCATCTGGATAATGCATTACAAACTACTGAGGTACATTTGTCTTATGATGTAAGTTATTTCTGTATCTATTTGTGTCTCTTTAGACTCTTAAAAAGATCAGTTTAGGTGGCAATCGTAGTAGTTTATGTACACTTGTCGAAGTTATATATCGAATGAAACATGATATTGTATGATATCGTTTTGTTTTTCATTTTTATATTGGTTGTATGATGTTCCTAGACAATTGAGAGACTGACTTTTGATCAAATTAAAATCGGAGACAAAGGATTAAAACGTTTGGCTTTAGCATTAGAAGAAAATAAAGTAATTTTCTCTATGTATTATTCTAAAATAAATTATTCTGATTAAACAGACGATCACTACATTGGATCTTGGAAACAGTAAAATCGGAGATGTTGGTGTAAAATATCTCGTCGAAGCATTGAAAAGAAACGTGGTCAGTAATGTATTAATGTGAGGTATCTATTTATATGATTTCTTTTTCGATAGACACTTATCACATTAAACCTTCAACACAATCATATCGGTGATAATGGAGTTCATCATCTCGCTCTTTTTCTACACAACAATGTTGTATGTTGAAATATCGATTTCCTTTTTTCTGATTATTCCATCATTCTAGTTGTCTTTTTTTTCATTTCTTTATACAAAATAGATATCAATTTCGTATCGACTACTCGTACTGTTTTCTATCATTCAGTCCCTTTTCCATAAATTCGAGAGTTCCTAACTAAGTCTTCTGAGAAGATCAGAATCTGAAAATGACCTCTTTTGTATGAGTGAGTACCAATAATAGATATCTCATTCTATTGCAATGATTCTATCTAAGACTGTTGTGCTCCCGATTATAGAAATGATTTTTTCGACTGTATGAAAATGAACATATCAGAAACTTGATGCTAGAATAAAATCAGTTGTTCAATAATCCAGCTCATATGAAAAATGTCATCTCAAAGATCTCGTTCAAATGAGAAGAATTCGTGTAGTGATTTTGACTCTATTTTGCCAATTGATGGTTTTAGAAACAATCGTACAGCTTTACTCCCTGGTTCTACTTTTGCTTTTTCTAGACGCTGACCACATTAAACCTTCAAAATAATCACATCAGCGACGATGGGGCTCATCAACTGGGCAATGCATTGCAAATCAATAAAGTTCATATATCTTCCATTTAAGTGTTTTTTATATATGCTTCTTGTTTGTTTAGACTCTTAAGAAAATTGACCTAAGCGACAATCCTGGTAGTCTATGTAAAATTATCGAAGTTATACAACGAATGAAACATGATAATGTATGATGTCGTCCTTGTTCATTTTTATATTCATTGTATTATATTTCTAGACTTTTACGCAACTGGTTTTTAATCGAATTTCGATCAAAGATAAAGAATTACAACGTTTAGCTATAGCATTAGAAGAAAATAAAGTAGTTTTCTCTATGTATTTTTTTGAAAACTAATCCTTCTAACCATAATCAGACGATCACTACATTAGATCTTGGCTACAATAAAATTGGAGATATTGAGGTGAAATATCTCGTCGAAGCATTGAAAAAAAACCAGGTCAGTAGTGTATTAATTTCAGATATCTATTTATGTGAGCTTTTTTTCCACAGACACTTACGACACTGAATCTTCAGCACAATCAAATAAGTAATACTGGAGCTCAATATCTTGCTACTCTTCTACAAAACAATACTGTACGTTATAATATTCATCTTCATTGTTAAGATTAGTGTATAAAGCGGAATATGTGTGATAATACTATTGAATCTTAAGAGTATATCTCCTTCTCTTTTTGATTATGCATGGTTCTCATATAGTACAACCGATTGAGTTGAAAATTCTCCCACATTGAGAATCTTAGTTTTCGCAAGGATCACACAACAACTACTAACAGAGTTTGTCTGACTGAACACATAAGCTAGAAATTATTATGAAGATATAGAATATGTGAGGCTCTGCAGAAAGAAATAATCAATCTCGATGAAAAGCATGTTTATTTTGAAATTGACTACGCCTTATATAGGTGACATGAAAAGAGATGACGCCGAGATCATACGAAGAGAAAGTGAATACATCAAGAAATGTCGATTACGTATGATTAGAGAAAACAGAACGAAAGAAGAGAATGTACAAGTTCATGTATATCATACATAACGAGAGAATGAACAATAGTTAAAAGGAAAGATAAGAATAATCTAGATAGCGCATATGCTATCGAAGACTATGGAAAGTGTAATACTACCTAACAAACTGTATCTCAAAGTTAAAATTAAGGTTAAAAATTCTCGCTTTCTTTTCTCATAGGAGACATATATCCAGATATGTAAATGTTCGAGAAACTGGAAGATAAAACGGCTAATTATATTTGTCGACAGACACTTTTAGATATCTGAAATGAAAATTTGAACCTGTTCGAATAAAATTAAGGGAGATTATGAGCAAAACAGATTGAAAAAACTCGTATTTTGATTTTGCAAAGTAAAAGGAATGACTGTTAGTGTGATTATTATAGAAAAGGTTTCTTTTTAATTTCAGTTACTCTGTGATAGTAGAGTATTATGATCAGATAATGACGCTACTTACACATAATACATGAGACTTTCATATCTTAGTTTCACCTTAAAATTGAGTTCTTAATTAAAATGTAAAGAAATGTTCTTGAACTGATATATTGGTGGAACTCTTAGTTAGTTTTCTTTTCTCCACTTCTCTGTATCACACATCTGTCAGTTCCACTCTAGTAGTTGAATTCGGTCATTTGAGTTAGTATAATTGATTATTTAACTTTTAATTTTTTTTAATCATCATAGTTAAAGAATAAATAAGCACCGATTGGTGTCATTGGACAAAGTATGATCTATATGTTAGAGGTTGGCATGATATAAACTTTTATTAAATTAAGTAATACAGAACATGATTCAGAAATGCTAACTTATTCACATGAAAATACTAGGTGAATCGAATGAACTAACTCATTAGACGGCCTACCACTCTATGTACACTGTCCAATGTAATAATATATCATATGAAAGAGAGAAAAACAAACGTGCGAAATTCAGAGATATACTCGAGCCTTGGTCGAGGAATATTCATATATTTTAGACTTTATCTAAAAGGTTGTTAGAATTCTAGACAGAATATTTCACTATATATTCATGCATAGAATCTTTCGATTTTTAATGTTGTTCTACGAACTTTTGGCTAATCCTAAGTATCAGTGTTAGTTTACTAGAAACTGAAGGTAACAACACTGATTTCAGTGTCAATGTGCAACGAATCCCCCAATTAAAAGTTGGTCTATTGTAGTTCGTACTATTTATCGATACGATGAACTGATTATAATCAAGTTTTTCATCGATTTTTTTATATTAATGATGTGACATACTATGTAACTAATTATATTTGTTTAGACTCTTAAGAAAATCGATCTAAACGGCAATCCTGGTAAATTCTGTACCTTCGTGGAAATTCTACATCGATTGAAACATGACAATGTATGTTATTGTATCTTTTTCATTTTTATATTCATTGTATTATGTTTTCTAGACTCTTACGAGACTGACTGTTAATCAAACTGAAATCGGAAATAAATGGTTAAAACATTTAGCTTTAGCATTAGAAGAAAATAAAGTAGTTTTTTCTATGTATTTTTCTAAAGTCAATCGTTTTAATCAAACAGACGGTTACTATATTGGATCTTGCAAAAAATAAAATCGGAGATATTGGCGTGAAACTTCTCGCCGAAGCTTTGAAAAAGAACGTGGTTAGTAGCATATTAATGTCAGATATCTTTTGTATGTAGTAGTTTGTTCTACAGACACTTACAACATTGAATCTTCAACACAATGAAATCGGTGATAATGGAGCTCAAGATCTTGCTGCTCTTCTACAAAATAATACTGTATGTTATAATATCTATCTTCGTTGCTCTGATGTCATCCTATAAATCCAAGGACGAAGTAGAGTCGTCGGATTCTATTGGAAGTCAATAGAAATCCAGTGGTCCGGATTTCGATAAAAAATTTGAGTGGATACGATCAAGTTCTGATTAGATTTCATAGGGTTCCTGCAAAATCCAATTAAATTCGTATTGGAATCCGGATCATCGGATATTTTAACCTGGGATTACATTTGTGACTGCTGTGTTCTTGATCATAAAGATGATTTACTTAAGAATGGTCTTCTTCGAAACTTGATGCGAGAATAAAATCAGATAATCAATAATCTAGCTCATCTAAAAAAAAGGCAGTTCTATTTCGAGTTTGTATGAAGAGAGCTCATATAACATTTTTGACTGATAATTCCGATTGACATTAATAGAAACATTTACATAAAATTATTTCACATCCGATCTTTCCTTTCTGTAGACACTGACTACATTAAACCTTGAAAGCAATCAAATTGGTGAAGATGGAGCTCGTCATCTTGGTAATGCACTAGAAATCAATAGGGTATATTTGCCTTCTAATATCAGTTAATTCTTTATTCGCTTGTATTTTTTTTAGACTCTGAAAGAAATTCGCTTGGATAATAATCGTAGTTTTTTATGTGCAGCTATTGAAATGATACATCGTTTGGAACATAATAATGCAGTATATTGTATTTTATTTTTATTTTTATATTCGTTTTATTACATTTACAGAATTTCAAAAAACTGACTTTTGATCGAATTCAAATAGGAAATAAATGGCTGCAACGTTTAGCTAGGACATTATGTGAAAATAAAGTAATTTATCATATTTTTCTTTTTCTAAAAATGAAACATTACATTCTTACAGATAGTCGAAACATTGAGTCTTGAAAATAGTAAGATTGGAGATAGTGGGGCAGAATATCTTGCTGAAACTTTGAAAAAGAACACGGTAAATAGTATGTCAATATCAAATATATTTTTCATATGATAGTTTTTTTTCTACAGACACTTTCAACACTGCATCTTCAACACAATGAAATAGGCGATGTTGGAGCTCAACATCTTGTTCATGTTCTAATGAATAATAAAGTATTATAAAGTGATGATAGTTCATTTATATTTGTTATTTTTTGTATTCTATGCAGACATTTCTTGCACTAGATCTTGGAAACAATAGAATCAGTCAGAATGGAGCAAAATATTTTGCTATTCTTCTACGAAACAATTCGGTATGTTATGATGTCAAATTTCTACACTAATGTTCCTTTATAAGATAAAATGTATTTAATAATGCTGTTGGATTTAAAAAGAATGCTTATGGTCATTGAAGTCGAGCTTTCTACTTTATAAATTTGATATTTTCTTTGTCTTTGATAGCTGTACAATTAACGATTTGTTTTTTCCCAGACACTCATTTCACTAAATCTTCAGAATAACCACATTGACGACAAAGGAGGAGATGATCTACATAATGCACTTCAAATCAATACTGTAAACTATGTTGTTGAAGAGAATTTTTCTCCAATCTATTCATTTCTATTCAGACACTAATAAAATTCGATCTTAGTGGTAATCAAACTAGTTTATATAATATTATTGAAATGGCACATCGAATGCGATACGACAAAGTAATTATATAACCGGTTATTCACATAAGATTTCACTGTTTATTCTCTTTGCAGCAACTCACAAAAATATCTTTTGAAGGAAGTCAAATTGGAGACAGAAAAGCACAATATTTGGCTGATGGGTTGCGCAATACCAAAGTAAGTTTTTCTAGGTTCTCTCATACAATCAACAATTTGCTTTAAATAGGCTGTTATAACATTGAATTTAAATGATAATCAAATTGGTGATCATGGTGCAAAACATCTTGCAAATGCTTTATTAAAGAATACAGTAACCATATAGTGATAATGGTTTAATAATATTCTTTTTACTATTCTGTGCATAGACACTTATTGAGTTAAATCTTCAAAACAACCAAATTGGCGACGATGGAGCAGAACATCTTGGCAATTTAATACAACAAAATTCTGTATGTCATATTTTTCGATTCTCTCAATACTACTTAGATCTGACCAAAAGTTCGTGCATTTTCATCTCTTCAACCGTCGTGGATAATTCGTTCTATGGCACCATGAGATAGAGAAAGAGAGGTGCCTCAGCTATAATCTAATCATAAGTTGAATGTGGATCACTGTTGATAATCTATCGCACCAATTCAATATTGTCATCTGCAAGTTCGGATATTGGACGACTAAATCGAGGTTCATCATTGACATTTTCTTTTCCTTCACGAAAACGGTTTGTCCACCTGGAGACTGCACGATATGGTGAAGCGTTCGGTCTCAAAGTTGTTGCAAATTCTTCAATAAATTGTCTTTGGATTTATTCCAAAAATAGTTCGAATTTTTATATAGTATCGATTATATTCGTTACCCATTTTTCAAATTTAAGTTTATCTGAAAAAGATACTATAACTAAGTCCAAAATAGAGTTATCGTATATATCATTATAGATGAGATATTCAACTATTTATTCATGCGAAAAAATTCTTCATTATTAATAGGTTTATAAAATTGTCAATAGCAGTGAACGAACTTTTAGTCAGATCCAAGTATTTATCTATCTTTATTATTTTTTTTATAGACACTCAAAAAACTTCAGTTGCGTGGAAATCATAGTAATCTATGTTTACTTATCGAAATAGTGTATCTGATACGATATGACAAAGTAACTCATTTTTTTCTATCTCTGATTGATAATGTACTATTTCATCTTTTATTTGTAGATGTTTCCCACACTAAACCTTGAGAACGGAAAAATTGGAAATAAAGGAGCACAGTATTTAGCTGAAGTCTTGCAAAATGATAATGTTGTATAAAGAATTATTCTTTCTCAAGAATTTTTTTGTTTTCTATGCATAGACACTAACTGCACTGAACCTTCAAAACAATGATATCGGCAATGCTGGAATAGAACTTTTAGCTAATGCACTAAAAGATAATACTGTAGAGAAAAAATGAATACGGTTCTGTTGTATTTCTATTTGTGCTTGCTTTTTATTAGACGTTAACGGAAATTCAGTTAAATGGAAATCGAAGCAACCTTTGCATAGCTGTCGAAACAGCACAATGGCTGAAATGTGATACAGTAAAAGATTTCCTGTGTTTTTTTTCTGTGCAGTATTCATGATCTATTTTATTTCTAGACACTTACCATACTAAATCTACAAGGAAAACAAATTGAAGATAAAGGCATGGAGTATTTAGCTAATGCACTACAATATAACAAAGTAATTAATAATATTTTCTCTTGAATGATAAAACATTATTTCTTGGCAGAAAATTATCACATTGAACTTGGACAACAATCAGATTGGAGATGCTGGAGCGAAATATCTTGCTGTTGTATTGGAAAAGAACATGGTAAGTACTATGTTCATGTTGAATCTACTATTTTTATATCATACCTTTCTCGAAAAGACACTAACTACATTGAATCTTCGACATAATCTAATTGGAAACATTGGAATAAGATACTTGGCTGATGCATTACGAAATAATACAGTAATTCGAGTTACTTTCGTATGTATTTGATAGAAATCTTGTTGTCATCGGATAGATACTGACTTGGCTAAGTTTAAATACTAATAAGATTGGAAACAATGGTTTACAATATCTTGTTAATGCATTGATTAGTAATAAGGTAACGAAGTTTGTTTTAGCGTCATCATATACAAATTGTGTTAATTATATAGACATTATTTATACTGGAACTTCAACACAATCATATTGGGGACGAAGGAATATCCTATCTGATCGAATTCTTACGTAACAACAAAGTATAGTATCTTTTGGTGTACGATAAGTTTGATATTTACCTTCAATTCTGTCTTATAAGTACTCATTAAGCTTGATTTATCCTGTAATAAAATTACAGACAATGGTGCATAACATATAGCACGAGCATTGCAATACAACACAGTGAAATATTCTTTCTTTTGATATCACTTATCATCTACCTATAAAGTCTGCAAAATATTGTCGTATATAAGCAGATTATTCCGAAACTGTAAAAAAACATTTCTTTCATGTAGAACTAGTCGATGATTAGGCCAATCTGAGATTAAAAGAAAGTAGAATACGCTATAAGGAGATATAATAAACTTGACCTATCCCAGTACATTTAAGGAAAGTAACATTTGTGATATGCCTTGTAACAGTAACACACTTTTTTCATATAGACACTTACTACAGTGGATCTCTCTCGAAATAAAATTGGAGATAACGGAATTCGACAATTAGAACAAGTTTTACAAGATAATCAAGTGAAGGATTTTCTCTTTGATGTTTGTGTTCTTATATTTAGTTTTGTTGTAGACACTGATTAAATTGGATCTTTCTTACAATCAAATCAGCAAAGGTGTTCAATGTCAATTAAAAAAAGAACATGCTAGATTATCTTTCTAATAAATGGCATTAATGATTAACTCGACAAATTATATTCAAGATTTTATATTTATTTTTTTATTTTTCATAAGAATAAATTAAAATCTTTGCTTATTCGTACTTTTAATTAATGGATGATACACAAAAGACAGCAGAATATTCAGTGTTTCATACAGATTAGAACTAGAACAGGATTTGGCTCCGTACACTAAACTTTTGATCACAGATCAAACCAGTGAATCCGATCATCAGAGCCCGCGAAAGTGGGGGTGTGTGGGGAGTGTACACCCCCCCCCCCCAATAATTGGAAATTTTTGTTTTTTTTTCAGCGACGGGAGCAGATTTTGGAGAAATTTTGCTGTAAATACCCGTTTACACCCCCCAAAAATTTTTCCATCCCTTCAAAATCCACTACACCCTCCCCAATTTTAGGCCCTTCGCGCGGGCCCTGACGATCATCTAAACAGTATAATAAAATATCAAAATAAAAAGTTTCGACTGCTCAAAATTGAAGGTCAACAAAATATTGTTTATTATCTGGAATAAGATCACACGTTTTCTCAAGATTAATAATCTGCGTTTAACGGAGCTGATTGGGATTTTCGTTCATTTCTGATAAAAATCAAGTTGTAGATACTCATAAATAAAATAATTAAAATAATTATCATATCAAAATAAACCGGGAATAAAATCTGATGATACTAATGTTGTGTATGACATGAATATCTGCAATAACTTCGCAGCGTAGCAATAGCATAAAGAATAGCCAGGCAGTGCTAGTGATACAAAAAACGTTTGAAAGATAATTAAAACAAATAAAAAAACAACTCGTTAAAACATAAGCTTATTTTCGACATAAAACTAATATCGACGCCAGAATATAAGGCACCTGGTTGTTTTTCGGATAACTCTGGATAGGAACAAGCTAGAGACCTGCGGTTTTCACCATTCGATAGAGAACAGAGTTGAGCATTCAGGCAACTCAAAATTCATTGGTTCAATAAGTGACTAATCAGGTTAGTTTCTTGATAGAAGTCTCGAGAACGAGATTCTGAAGAAGTTTTCCTTTAGATTTTGAGCTGTAATATTGTCATACGATAGAAAAGTTCGTTCTCTATCGATCTATACAAAGCCGAGATCCGTAGCTCATCCCGTTCAAAAGATATGTAGGTTTTGCAAAAACTGCAGATTTTGCTAGGTTGACCTGTGGTTAGTTGAGAAACTGTTCAGAGAGGGGTAGTTGATCATGTTAAGTCGAGAGGTAATGTTTATTTTCGATTTCAAAGCTATTTGA
>JAJEKB010021087.1:983470-998971 GCA_022393335.1 Macrotrachela quadricornifera
GATATCTCACCAGAAACACGCCATGGGTACGAACTCTTTTAGGGTTTCCTTAGTCTCATTGAGTCCTACTCGTAGCCCAAATATGGCCTCGAACGACCTCTGACAGTTGAATGGGTTCCCTCGTTAGCTGAAATTTTCAGGAAAGAAATTTTAGAAGCGTAGTGGTCTTATTGCTATTGATATTTTTCATTCAAGTAAGTTAATAGTTCTGTTGTTTTTACAAAATTCGTCAGCAACGTGATATGTATAACTAATAACTTACTTCATCAAATAGCCTGGTGCCATTTGAATACTATACATTCCCCACCAAGTGGTTGATGTAGTAACTGCTGTGTATTTTGATTGCATCAACTGGTAGGCTTCTCGGGTAATGGTATCGAAACCAAACTCTAGTGTAATTGGAAGAACTATTGGATCGATTGGAATCGGAATAATAGCACTAAGTCCAAATGAAAACGATGAGTAATGTCTAAAACCAAGAATATTAGTCAGATAAATTTTTATTTCGTAGATAAATACATACTCTGAAATGAATTGATTGAAGGATTTGCTGATAGATTCAACGGCTACAATACTTGTCATTGATATATCAGTGACTTGTACAAGAGATGGGACGATAAAATCTTGTTCTTGACTGCCTGTACTCAATGTATAAATTTGACCATCCGACTCACTAAGATCAAAAAGGCGAAATTTTGATTGATCACCAGGGGAGATTTCATCGACGCTCACCATCGTCATGGCATCGAAACCCGCTGCAATATAGCTTAGTCCTGGCATTTCTTTAGCATAAAAAGAAGCCCAAAACTGGCAAAGTAGTAATACGTGTAAGCAATACATATTAAATATGGTATATGCAAAACTATTTGCCAACATATATACTGAATATTCGGATTTATGCTTGATTTCACTTATATTCGACGAAAAGCGATCGTATTTTACAGGTAAATACATTTGAATCGAATGATACCGTAGCTGTCTATTACATTAATCCCGACGTTCGTAACTAAATAAATGGAGAAGAATACGAGAATAGAGGCCGGCGATATTTGCTCAATACATTATTATATATACAGTGAAGGGTCACTAACAAGGGAATCTTTCCATTTGCCAGAGTGCTTTTCAGTCGGAGTTTTAGGCATCTTGTAGCTTATACTGAGCTATGTCTATGGTAAAAAAAGCTTTCAGCGCAATCTCTGCAGGATTAAAAATGTGAAACACGATGAAACTGCATACATTGTATACGAGATATCCAGAGTTTCTCCAAATAAGTGTCTATGATGGTCTTTAATCCTTTATATATTACAGTCTATGCTAGAATAGTAAGAGTTATTACAGTGTCGGCCGCTGTCTGTAATCGTGACGCCAATTTGGCCCATCGGTCACAGTCTGTGACGAAGGTTACCGAGTCTGAAGGTCACGGTCTGTGATGCTAATCTTAACTGTCGATCACGGACTGCGACGGTCCATAATGACTTGTACTCGATGACCTTTGACCCATGTCGGTCATGGTCTGTGATGTCTGTGGGGGGGATCCAAGTTTCTACCCCTAAACACTTCGACACTCTCTTCTAGATCGTGTTTCACAAAAAGTTCGGGCCTTTAGCTTGTTTCTGCGAAGATATCGAACTTCTAGTGAGTTTTCTGTATAGTACGTCCATATTAACAGCAAAGCTATAGTTTCGAATTTTGATCTGAAACTTTGCCTGCATAAAGGTCTCAGCTAAATTTGTTTGCATACAAGATTTCAGAAGTTTTGAATAAAATCTCTCTGAGATATAGAACTATCAAGGTATAGTGCTTTTTTCATAAATAATACATATAGTACGCATTTTTTTCGAAGCATCGTATCTTAGAGAGATTTTATTCAAAACTTCTGAAATTTTTTATGCAAACTAGTCCAGCTGAGGCCTTTATGCAGGCAAAATTTCAGGCCAAAGTTCGAAAGTATAGCTTTGCTGCTAATGTGGGCGTACTATAGAGAAAACTCACTAGAAGTTCGATATCTCCGCAGAAACAAGCTAGAGGTTCGAACTATTTTTACCATAGACATAGCTCACTATGGGCTAAAAGATGGGCAAAACCCCAACTAAAAAGCGCTCTGACATCTGGGAAGATTCCATTGTAATTGCAATTAGACTTTATTAAAATTTCGGTGAGCACCATCCAAAGGTTGGTAAAAAGAACAATATCTTTAGGAAATCAATCAATATTTTATTCTTGAATAAAATAAAAGTGAATATAAATAAAGAGTTCTTTTTCAATATATTGGACACGGACATGAACAACCATCACGAGTTGAAGTGAGCGTACAACCGGAGCAAACCAGCACCGGGAAGATTGGCAGGTTATTTGGTTTAGTTGGCATGATTACAGAACATCCTGCACCATAAACCTCTGTACCAACGACAACCTCTATGCCTAGAAAATAAGATTTAATTATTTAAGATTAAAAGGATATTCAGTAAATGAGTGAAGAAATAAATTGAACACAGTGTCAAATCTAAATTACTGTTTGACTAGTCGGCAGGTGCGAAAATGTTTACCTGTAGCATTGTTGAACACAATATGAAATGATCCGGTGTTCTTATCACGTACAAAAGTAAATGAATTTTCGAGGCCTACAAATGTTCCATTATTTATACTCAACTGAGTAAAATCACATGAATTCATACATAATGATGATATATTGAGCAATATTGGACCAATAATCAAGCATAGTTGACCATCTTGATGTGGAAAAAAATTATTCCATACGATATTAGGCAAGGTCAAACCGATTGAAATATCAATTGCTCCAAGACCCAATGGATCTTGATTTTCACTCTGTTCTTTTTTACGGTTTTTGTTCGCTTGATCTAAACGACCAGCAACAGCTTTTTGCATATTTTGTTTGATTTTAGTATTTGTAATGATATCCGACCAAGGAATATAACGATCAATTTTCAACAATGCTGGATTAGAAGCAATTGTTTTAATCCATGCTTCTCGATCACTAATTATCGGGTTACCACCTACACGACGATTGAAGACCAACTGACGTCGTTGAGTATACATAGTGTCTGTTGCTCCACCTGATGATAAATCGTCTGTTAAGTAACTGTCAAGAATATTATTGGCGATCAAAGCAAGCATTGATAGCATACATTTTTTAAACACAACTTGTTGTTCAATCATCCCACCTAGAATATAAGATATAGTCAATCACACAGATATTTATAGACGATAACTTTGACGTGAAAACAACCCAATATCGATATGACTAAGTCATTTGAAACTTTTTTCCTCATTTACATTTTTGAAATATGAGACTTACCAACAAATGTTGAAACAGCTATATGTGTGCCCCATGTATCTATGAAATCAGTGTAGATGCTTGCATCATAAGTTGATGGTAACAATTTCAGCGCCTCTTTAGCATATTGATTTAGTGTTAAATTGTTCACTTCTAGTCGATATAAGCCTATCGGTTGTTGAGTGATAGCCGCTGCTTGTTGTAAAGAGAAAAAATCGGAATTAATATCTAAAACTGATTTTACATAACCCAATGCACCGCCTAGCCAACTTCCACTACCACTACTACGAGTCCATACATCAGCAAATTGCATTGCAGTAGGGTAAACATATGATGCGGGTTTATTGTCACGACTAGCATCAATAAGTGTGAGAGTGACTTCATTAGGAATCAAAAATGACTGGCCAGTGCCATTCACGTCCTTCCATATTTTTGATTTTGAACTGGATGAATAAGTTAATTCTAGTACAGGTAATGTTAACTTCCCAGTAGTAATATCAATAGTCATACCAACCCCACGGTGTAATTTTGGAACAACTGCAGCAGCTCTTGATGTTGATTCTATGTTTTCAGTTGTGCCCGGACAAAATGAACCATTGTAGCCAACGATTGGACATAGAGCTTGACGAGCAGCGTTTGTATTTGATGCCTGACTTCGTCTGTAGCGATGTCGTTCTTCTAATAGTAGATCTCGTTTTCTTCTTACTAGACCACAACCTTTTTCTGGAGGTGGATTAAACTGTTGTAACTGAGAAATATACTCAGTTGCATTAGCATGAGCAGCTGTTCGAAGGTAAGCCAGTGCTTCAGCTAAAGCGGTACGTTGTTGTCCTTCGGGTAATAGAGTGTAAATAGGTTTGAGACGATACTGTATTGGTTTTGGATTTGATTTTACAGTAGATGTCCAATCCTTCCATAAAGTTGAATTCATAAATTGGTTTCCACCAATCAATTTTGATGAAAACATAGAATATTCTCTGAATTGTTCATCTACGGATAGCTGATAAGACGATGATGATTGAGAGGTTTCAAAAAACCACCAATATCTGTTTGTCTGTTCGTTGATCCATGTTTCTGATTTCTGATACAACAAACATTTTTTATACCAGACTTCTGCTTGCATAAGACCACCCATATCTGCACTTTGAACAAAATGTGTACCGAAAGTGAAAAAGAATTGATCGAACTTCGCTGTATTGTTAGGATTAAATGTTTTCGGCAATTTATTTATTGCTGCTTGTGCCAAATTATTCAATTTTGGATAAGGAAAAGCTATGAGAGAAAGTGTATACCATTTTATTTGTAATAATCGTAATGCAAGATAATAATTTTCTTCATAAAATCGTCGATATATCGTCGTAATTGATTTGTAGTAGTGGCTAGCACCAAAGCCTAAAAATCCCGAACTATCCGAATGTGTTGAGTAGAATGTACTCTTATAATAATCATCAACTGATCTAATCTGAATAGAAAAATTGAGTGATAATGAATCAGGAGTATCAATAGCATCAAAACCGTTTGGTAATAAATAGTTGAGTGATAGGTCAAAAGCATCATTGTATTGATTTTCAATATTTATTTGTGTTAAATCAACTAAACACATCTTACTTTGTACTGATAGAATATCAAATCCACAACCAACAATATCAAGACCAGGAATGGGTGGCAATTGAGTAGGTTCGAATTTCGAACTTCTCTTATTAGTAAGTTGTGCTAATGATGGTAATGTATTGTATTCTTGATAGTAATCAATAGTTTTCTGGAGATGATTTTGCACTTCAGGATAATCGATTAAAAGGTTAGTGAGAGAAAATAATGTTCTATTGATTACACTTGGATGTTTATCAACTGCATGAGTCCAAACAGACCACTCTAATTTTGAACCATTTGTATTTGTCGAAGGTTTATATAAGATGAATGTCTGCGAATTCTTCAATAATGTTGATGATGAATTTTTCTGCGTATGATTGTCAATTAATACCACAGTAGACTCATTCATATTTTTTATAAATAAAGATATTTGTTGCGATATTTCTGAATAATTATATTGTGAATGAGAAATTGGATTAATAAATGTATAGATGTTGATAAGACCACCTATTACTACTGATGAAATGTAGTGAGTACCAAATATTTTAATAAATTCATTGTAAAAAGATTGTTGTTCTTCAGTAGTAGGATTCGAGGCATGAGTATTTAATGTTTGTATACTTCTGTTGAACATTGGATCGAAACTAGAATACAATTTATAATTTCAAAATAATACTTTTAAGATAAACTTAAAACTACGAAAGATTAGTATCGGTATCAAATTCTTCAATACTATTTGTCTGAAAGATTCTTATACTCACTTAAGTAAAAACGTTGGTGCCAATTGTATTGAATAAAGACCCCACCATACTGTTGAAATGATAACAGTTTGTTTACCTGCTTTAGTAATATTTTGAGCTTTCTTCAATATAGGATGGTAGTTAGAGTTCGATAAGTATTGTTTACATGTGAATGGACGTTCGAATGAATATGATTCAAAGTAGCTAATAAGTAAAGAAAATTAGATATCTCGATATCATTTGCTACAAATTAGATACCTTAAACAAAAATCTTTGAATGTGTATGCAATTGAGTGACCATAGTTTTCTATTCTCGAATCAATGCGCGTAACTTGTACCATTGATGGTATAGAATAAACGTGATCAGTATCAAGAACGTTGGATACATATTCATCACCTGCAGAGCCATCGTCTAAATTGAATAGTCGAGATGTTGAATTTTGTTCTTGACTACTCAACATTTTTGCGGCATCAAAGCTAGATTGGATTTCATCGAGACCCGGTAATGGAATCATTGTCACAGCGATACTCTTCAGAAGAATGAAATAGTATGGAAGCAGTATTGACAACATTTCACTATTGTAAAATAATTAGTGACATATATTCATCGAGAAATATTCGTTTAAAGTTTAAACTGAATATAGTTGATCTTGTTTTTTAAACGTTATATAGTAGTTGTATTAGTGCGTCAATATTATATAGAATTCGCCGATAATCTTTTGCTTAATTTCACGTGAAGAGTAATTATTCAAAATATGCATCTATAATAGTTATTCAATCATATTGAAGCATCATGCCATGGTTCCTTTATTTTATTCGAATATGTAGTTAGCTCATGCTTGAATAACAAGTAGATGCACTGTTTATTAATCAGCTAGCGTATTAAAGTTTATCATAAATATAGTTCTATTGAAGCAAGTAGTTATGATACAGCTTAATTGAGCTCGTATATTAACACATTCAACCCGATGATGTGATCATTAAAGACTTTAAATCGGCTCCTGAACAAATGAGTGGATATTTTACACTTCTGACTAAAATGCTGATTTATTTTGCGAAGTTGGAAATCAACGATGTATTGTAACATGAATTCATTGCAAAAATTAGAGTGTTTTTGAGGAGATCCAGAGAAAGATTAACAATGAAATCAAAAAGTGAAATCGTCTAGTTTCTCAATTAACAATGTGGAATGAATTTACACCAATTACTAATAAAAGAACGTGTATAAATTCAAGTGGATCTGCATTTGCAATCAGATATATACGTGCCAAAAACAACTAATATATGGTAGTTTTTTTTGAAAATGATGATTGCACTTATTTGCTAGGTTTCTCCCTTATTTTCAAACACTAACTATTTATATGAATAGATGAAATGAACATGAACATATTTAAATCTATAACGGGCACCGTTTCTATGTTTAATTCAATTTTCGAAAAATTACAGAGTGCCTAACAATCACTCATTTTTTTTTGTAGGCCAACGGCTTGATGACCATCCAACTTGGTTACCAGTTCAGTTGATACCTATTTGACTTGGTAACAACCTAATTACTTAAAATAAGTTGTTGTAAATGAGATCGATTATATTCAATTTTGATAGGCTTTTGATTATAAATATATTCGTCTATATTGGAATCGACAAATTTTACCTTCGACGACAAAATTTTTCAGCGAAAATGGACTAATTCATTCAAAACAGTTTCTCCGAAAGTTCCGAGTACATTGAGTAGGCATTTATTAAGTCGTATCTGTATGCATACTTGATTATTAACAAAAAAAAATTACTTGGATGAATAACGATTTCTTTTATTCATTTTTACTTGATCAAAATATATCAAAATTTTTTCCAACATAACTTAATTTTAGAATCTAAATAAAAAAAAAAGTGAGGTGATCGTTTTCACACCCATGCTTATATTATTCTTTGTTTGTTCGGAAACTACGATGCGATACACAGGATATAAATACTGAATCAAAGAAACACTCAATCAAAAGTTATTTATTTCAATACAATTTGAATTATTTATCGTGATATTACGAGTACTATTGGTGAATACGAAGTGAGTCATGGAAAATAAAATTCATTAAAGGATGAAACAGACCTTAACTTTCTTTGTTTTCTGATATAGTATGTCAAATTCATGTATTGCTTTGCTGTTAACACTGCTAGTAAGCATGTCAACAATAGCAATCGAAGATATTCCTGGTTTAGGCTATCTCTCCGTTGGATTCGATGCCTTGAAAATGATCAACCTCAACGAAGAACCTTCAACATCGGACAAACTCAAATTTCGTCTGTTTGATCTCAGTGATGGTTCTGGTAAAAACTACTCGTTCGATGCTGATGGTGTACAACGGACATAAAAAACATCACGTTATGTTCAAGCAACTACCATTAATATGAAAACGAAAGTTAGCATGGAAACTTTAAGCTCATCGTTTTAAGACTTTCGAAATAGGTAAAACAAGTCTCTATTTATTTTTACTAAGACTAAAATATGATCAGTTTTCTCTTCATCTTTTAGTTACTTTCAATCATATTCATTTGAAATTGGAATTCCAATTCCACTACCAGCAGTATCACTCGGTATTTCTGTTGGCTATCACCACACTTTGCAAAAAGCATATGAAACAATTACGAAGAAGGAAGGAGCAGTTGGAGCATCATCAGATTGGTGGGGAATTTACAACATTCAGTTGGGGCCGACCTTTCTGTTAAAGTGAGTTCTTAACTCTTGTGTGAATTTGCATGCAAATTTTTCATTTATGACAAAATATTAGTAACACTACAATTTCGACTTTTATAATATTTCGCCCGTAGATTCTGCAATTGTACTAGCAAAAAAGGCTGATACTACCGGAGTTCTTATCATTTCCTTGTAACGTAAAGCGTTTTTATAGTTTTAAAACCAAAATACTATGAACCCAGAAAAATGGTAACTCCGTTATATCATAGAGTACTCGCTTGAAGCCATTATTAAATCAGCCTGACTGAATGTTGATACCACACTAAAGACAGTTCAGTTCAATAGATCTTTTCACCTTTCCGAGTAAAGATAAGAAAATACACGAGTTGTGCGACTAGTGCAATCACATTGTCATGTTCAAAAACTTTTATAAATCTTGCTCAAAGCATAGAGATTTGCCTAATAAAAGAAAAATTGATACTAGGACATGATTCTTTTCGAAAATGAAGTCTACAGAATTTCTATAGGAAAGAGTTTTAAGCCAATCTTTAGAAATTTTATTCCCGAAAACTATTGAAAACGATTTCTACAAGATCTATATATGTTAAAACAGGGTTTTTCCATATTTTTCATGAAGTCTTCAATCGTAGCTTGTTAAAAGAAATACTTTTTAATTAAAAGGCTAATTATTTAAAACATTTAGAAGCTATTTATTTCTTTTAAATAGTTATTTAAAACTTACTGTAGATTTGACTTTTTCCTCACCTTGCTGTTTAAAATTTTGAACTTCCGATGTATCATTTTCAAACACTGGAACAGCTATTTGAAACAAGCGTCAAATAGAAAGTGAAACATTTAATACAATTTCACATCACTTCAATGATAAAACTGAAAAACCATACATTTTCCGCTGTGAGAACATGGGTAACTACATTCCCTCAACCCCTGTTCCAAGAGAATCAATAATATTTAAATAACTACTTGTTCAAAAATGATCACAAGATTTAAATAGCTAAGAAAACTTTAAATAAATATGCATATGCAATCAATAGTGCTTAAAATAAAGTAGTTATATGGCATGTTAGTACCACGTATATATAAAATAATATCCAATGAAGTATCTTAAAGTGAATTTTTTATAACAATCGAATGCTTACATAAATTGTACACCTTTTGAGAATGAGCCTTCTTGAATATATTGAACAACATTTATGAAAGTGCCCAAATTTTGACAATATACGGATAGAGAACGTACCCCAGAAGTACAGAAACATAGAGAAGTACCCGAGAAATACCATGAAGTACAGTGGGGTACTCAGAAATATGAAAAGCACTGGAGTCTGATTTTCTCCCTTGTAATATAATCTATAGATCGAACCAAGCATACGAAATTTCGAATTTTGTATTCAAAAGTAAAAAAAAAAAGGTTCTTTGCAATTAATGCTTTTATATTGGATATTCACTCAATCTAAATGTATCTACTAAACATCTGGTCGTTTGTTCTTTGATTTGACGGAGTTATTAGGCTTTTCCCTTTCCAGTTTATGCTCATGAAGAGAAAGGATAGTGTCTCTAACTTTTCAAGGAATCAAAAACTTTTGAATCGTATTAGACATTTTACACGCACAGTGTATAGGATGTATAGTGGAAGATTCTGAAAAGGAGAGTTGTGTATCTATCATTGTTGCCTTTCAAGTTCACTGACTAAAGAGGAAAGATTATTAATTGATAAATTACTTTCGGTTTAAAACCTGGTAGACAATGGATAATCGCGTGTATTAAATCTGAATATCATAATGAAATAGGTTCCGAGGCCTATGAAGATGTAGTTTCTGAAAAACTTGACTCAAGTGCAATAATCTTTTCGCACCAAAACATTTTTCTAATCTCCTCAAATGAATGAGCATATCTAGCAAAAGCTAGGAAAACCTAGTTTTTAAAGTTTTTCACGCATTTTGGAAGAATTTTTGTAGGATAAAACTTCACACACGGGGGAAACGGTTTGTTTGAAGTTTTGGCGCATGAAAATCCTTCAAAATTGCTTTAAAAACTTTAAAAACCAGTTTTTCCTAGACATTTTTTATACAGCCTTCAATCTGGAGAGATAAGCAAGCTTTTTTTATGGAAAAAATCTTTGAACTGGAATCGGTTTTTCAGGAAACAGGTCTCCAGAAGCCTGGTAGCAAAAATCATTGTGATGTTCAGATCCAACACGCTTGATTATCTATTCTCTACCATGCTTTATGCCGAAAGTAATTTATCGATTGGTAGTCTTTCTGCATTACTCAATGATGAATGGACAGACTAGAGATGTAAACGATTTATGTTTTTTCAAATCGAACTGAAGTCGACTCGAAAAACCCAGAACCGATTTGGATTGAAGCGAAAATCTCCAACTGAATTAATATTTTTCTAACCGAAAGCCGTATCATTTCGATTAAGAGAGAAATATATTTCTTTTCATTTCAACTCAAAATCAGGGTTGCCACCTTTTAGAGCCCAAAAAGCAGAAAATCACTTTAACCCATTCACCCCGATTCAAATTCTATAGAAACTAACATCTTCAAATGTGTATTATTAAAAAACAAAATATACCACAAGATGCAGCATGAAAAGCAGAGATCGGACCAGTACAAGTACGCTAAGTAAAAGTACAAATACTTTTTACTTGACCAGCGTACTGTGTACTTGTGCTTAGCTATAATTTGCTTAAGTATATTGTACTCAGTACCGGTACTGAGTACAATTGTACTTAAGTAACTTGTACTCTAGTACCAGTACTGAGTACACATGTACTTAAGTAACTTTTACTCTAGTACCGGTACTAGGTACAAATGTACATAGTACATTGTACTAGTACAATGTATTTGAGTACAACTTTATTTAGTTTTAATTAATAGTTTTTGGTATTATTATCTAATATTTTCGTAGTCTAATGACATCTGTAGCAAAAATAATAGATGATGACATCATTAACATCATATTTTATAGCCATTAATGTTAAATAAATAGAATTTATGCTTTTGTGATTGACAATAAACAATAATAAATGGGACAGTTAGAAACTTAAAAAATATATAACTTACAAATTGATTGGTGCATCGGACTCAACAAGAACTTCAGCTACTTGATTCTTTGTCATAACACCAGCAAATAACTTAAAGTGAACCAACGTTTTATTCTTGTAAACAAAATTTCTATCAAATTGTTATTCTCTTTCTCGTAGAGAAGAGTCCAGTAAACATAAATTGTTTGATTGCTTGTCTGTCCGCAGGGTCAAAAAAACATTTTCTCTATGTTTTCCATAAAACTTGACCAAAGGGTTTGCTGGGGTGGAGACTTCAAATCTGACGTTTGTTTTAATTAATCATTAATCATTAATTATTAATAATTAATAATTAGTTAACAATATTTTTAATAAAACTTGGCCAAAGTGTTTTCGGGAGTGGGGAGTTCGAATCTGAGGTTAGTTTTAATTAATCATTAATTATTAATTATTAATAATTAGTTAACAATATTATTAATAAAACTTGGCCAAAGGGTTTTCGGGAGTGGGGAGTTCGAACCTGAGGTCAGTTCTCTTTCTCGTAGAGAAGAGTCTTAGAAACATAAATTGTTTGTTTGATTGATTGTGTGTCCGCAGGGTCAAAAAAACATCTTAAATCGATTTTTTGGAAAAGACATTACCAGAGGTATTTCGATGCGGAGACTTCGAATATGATGTTAGTTTTTTAAAATTTTTCATAAAAAAATTTTTTTTTAGACAATGGAGCAGTTTTTTACCAAAAAAATTTTTTTTTATAAAATTTGATCAAAGGGTTTTTTGGGTTGGGGAACTCGAATCTGATGTTTTTTTTGTAAAATGTATTTAAAAAAAGTATTTTTTTAGACAAAGGACGATTTTTTTATAAAAAATTTTTTTTTTCATAAAAATTGACCGAAGGGTTTTTGAGGTCGAGGAACATGAATCTGATGTTATTTTTTTGAAATTTTTTTATAGATCACTTTTTTCAGACAATGGAGCAGTTTTTTACCAAAAAAGTTTTTTTTTTTATAAAATTTGACTAAAGGATTTTTTGGGTTGGGGAACTCGAATCTGATGTTATTGTTGTAAAATGTATTTAAAAAAAGTATTTTTTTAGACAAAGGACCATTTTTTTACAAAAAATTTTTTTTTTGCAAAGGACGAGCGAAGGGTTTTTGTGGTCGAGAAACCCGAATTTAGTGTTAGTTTTTGGAGAATTAAAAAAATAGTTTCTTGAAAGAAAGGGTATTGATTTTCGGAAAAAAATGTGTAACCGTATGATACCGGTTATAGTCAGGTGTATAAGTATGATGAATAAAATATTGTGTTCAATGTTTGGTGATGTAAATATTCCCTTTTCTGAAAGAAAGGGTTATACACCGTTTAATCCGGTGGCTAAAAATGCTTAAAGTTTGTTTGTTCGTTTGTTTGTCTAATCCAATCAGATTGCAGCAAAATTTTATCTTTCACAATTCTTTATACTTTGATTGAAAAACAGCTGACTCTAGGGTAATCGGGGTCGAGGAACTCGAATCTGATGTTAGTTTTTTAAAATTTTTTTAAGAATCATTTTTTTAGACAAAGGATCACTTCTTTTTACAAAAAAAATTTTTTTTATAAGAGTTGACCGAACGGTAATGAAGGACGAGAAATTCAAATCTGAAGTCAGTTGCATAAAAATTTTTTGACGATCAATTTTTTAAACAAACAACAAATTTTTAACAAAAAGCGTTTGTTTTTTATGAAATTTGGTCAACGGACGTTAATGTCCAGGAACTTGAATCTCACTTCGATTTTTTAAAATTTTATAAATGAATAGCTTGACGATAATTTACAAAACACGATTTCTACGAGAAAGAGCTGAGCGAGTCTTCAGACGAGCGTTACTTGTAATCAACAAATGGCTGGTGAACGTTGGAAACAATATTTTGATTTTTCATCTATTGGCAAGAACAGAATCAATGGGCATTGTAAATTATGTGATCAAGATTATAAAGATAAGAGTGGAATTTTTAGTAATTTTCTCAAACATATGAAACGAAAACATTCACGTGAATATGATCAAATGTTTTCCAAACAAGTTGAAGATTCATTACAAGATGTTATTCTTGAAGATAATGGTCAACAATCATTAGAATTAACATCATTTAAATCTAAACAAAATCGAATAAATGTAGCTATTGTTAAATATTTGATTATTAAATGCAATTTGTCGTTAAACTTAGTTGAAAATAATGCATTTCGTGATTTTTTAAAAGAATGTTCTATTAAATGGAATCCAATATCAGCTAAAAGATTGAAATATGATACAATTAGTTCATTTACAGAAAGGGTTAATAAAACTATTCTTGAAACATTAGAAGGTGTTGATTATGTGATATTAACAGTTGATGGATGGTCGGACAGGAAATGCCGATCATTTTTAGGTATAACCTGTCATTTAATTAATGGAAAAATGGAACCACAATCATATTTACTTGTTTTTGTACGCTTAAAGTCTCCTCATACCGGTGAAAATATTCATGAAACAACAGAATGTGTTCTTGATCATTTTAATATTAAAGAAAAAGTTTATAAAATAGTAACTGATAATGCTTCTTCAATGATCAAAGCATACAAGTTTGGTTTATCAACTGATGATGAAAATGGTGGCGATGATGATGATGAAATCAAATTATTGTCAGACACAAACACAACTTCAAATGATTTAGATCGTAAGTAATTTACCTATATTTGAATAAATTTCGAAGGCAAAGTATATATATAACTAGGTTGTTAAAATTCAACGTTTAATTATAGATAATTAAGCAATGCTTCCAAGCATTTAATTTTCAGCTTTAAAGAATTAAACACTGGAAATTTATTGGAAAATTTATTTATATTTCTCTCTATGAATTAATATCAGTCGCATCCTTCTCTTCATTACTGATCTATAACCAATAAATTATTAATTTAACCTTTTTTTTATTGTAGAAGATGTTGATATAAGTAATTTTCAATTCATCAACGTTGAATATGAAGATGATTTTAATGGTCATGATAGTCCTTCAGATTTACGTTTGTCGTGTTTCGCGCATACTTTACAATTATGTGTGCGAGATGGATTAAAAAACGCGTCTTATGTACCAAAATTACTTAGTAAATGCCAGGCTCTTGCTAAATATTCACATAAATCTAGTAAAATGGCCGACTTACTTGATCAACTGAATATATATATTCATAAAATGAATATTACTAGGTGGAATAGTGAATATATGTTGGTAAAGTCCATCGCATCAATTAGTAAAAATGACCTTGAAGCAATTACAACATTAATGGACAATCCGATCAAATTTTCAAATAATGATTTTATTATTTTAGGAGAATTAATTGATATTTTGGAACCTTTTTATGAAATATCCATTAAATGCCAATCAGATATGGCTGTCACAGCTAGTTTAGTTGTACCATCAATTGTACATTTAATTAGTCATCTTCGTGATATTAAACAAGATGTTACATTTTGCTCAAAGCTTATTCAACAGCTTCAAGGATCGATCAAAACTAGGTTTTCAGGTGTTATGGATCGGCTAAGTTTACTTGATGTTATTGATAATAGTCATTATGGTGATCCATTATATTTTATAGCTGTCGTTTTGGATCCGGCATTTAAATTCTTCTGGATTCGTGATTTACAGTTGCCTGTTCAAACAGAAAATTGCTTAAAACAAAACATAATACAGTTGATTATTGATGAAATGAACAAAGATTTAAAAACATCTACAACTGATTCAAATAAAATTAATTTTTTATCATCTTCATCATCATCATCAAGTTCAACATCTACACCAAAAATAAAACGTCGAAAATTATTCCATTATGATGATGATAGCAGTGATGATTTAAATGATTCAACAGCGCTTGATCCAGCTGTCGAACTTGATGCATATTTAAATGATCCTATTCGACCAAAGTTTGCTGATTATTGGTATCATTCACAACTGAATATTCTAAAGAAATTAGTTAAACGTATTTTTTCCGTTCAAGCTTCTTCAGCCCCCATTGAACGTGCTTTCTCACACGCCGGTCTTATCTTTTCTTCAAAAAGAACAAATATGAGTGAACGATTATTTCGTGACTTACGAGGGAACATACCGAGGTGTTCAAGCGTTTTAGATCCCAT
>JAJEKB010021087.1:1003971-1026519 GCA_022393335.1 Macrotrachela quadricornifera
ATATTCTGAAATTACTAAGTGTTGCAAAACTTTTGGGACACCCGGTACTCCTGATAACAAACAGATAACTGCATATTCAGCAAAGAAAATAAAATACATACACGACACTTGATTTATTGGCATCATAGGCTTAAAATAACAAGTATCATTCGACCCGCGGTTATCATCATATATGTCGCATTTCTAGAAACCGCGACGAACCACAATACTCAATACTGCGGTTATCATGAAGCACACCACAATATGTGAAACCGTCCACAATCGCGATCTTTAAAACTACGGTTATCGTTGAGTATACAGCGCTCAGAGCTGGAATCGCCCCAGCTCTTTCGGACCGGACTGGCCGGTCTTAAGATGTAATTTATCCGGCAGAAACTGGCAGAGATCGGCAAAAAATTGGTCGGTCCAATCACAGGATTCAATCTGCAAAAACTAGAACGTCAAAATCAGAGGAAAAAATCGCTTTTTATATTAGATGCCATACTTTAGCCTTTTGATAGCTGCAAATTTTCACAATTGCAGAAGACTAGCAGTTGATATAATATTTACAGCAACAGGAGATTTGTTTTCTTATTCAAATAATGAAGATATGAAGTAACAACAACTAGCTATTAGGAATTTTTCACAGTCAGTAACAAAGTGTAGAAAAGTGAGCTCAAAATCTCGAACACTGAAATGTTTTGTTCAAACAATATTTAGCTTCTGATGAGTTGTTAACATTTCATGATCATAGTAGATCCATTCAGCATAATTCGGGATCTTCACCATACGATGAGGAAAAGGAAATACAAAATTTATAGATGAAGTTTTAATGACAACTATAAATTTATCAGTACAAACTGTTTACAGTCAAATTTTTTGGTTTTTGATTTTTGATATCATGAAAATCAATAAAAATGAGACAAATACGTTAATTTAGCTTTCATGTCCTAAAATTTGATAAAAATACCGGTCGTACCGGTCTACACCGGTTTTTGCCGGTTTTCAAAGCTCGACCGGACCGGACCGGACCGGCCGGTCCGGTTCCAAGTCCGCACGTCATGGGAACGAACCCTTTAAGGATTTTTTTAGTTTCACTGAGGGTTACCTATGGGCAAAAGATGAAGCCAAAAGCTTGTAAACAGTTGGGGTGGTTGCCTTGTAAATTATGTCATAACCAAAATGAATGGTGCAAAAATAAAAAAGTCCTAAACTTTTGTCCAGCGCTGTAGAATATCAGATGATATCATATTTAAATAAAGAGATCTAGATGAAAGATATCACATTTAGATAGAACAGATTACATTAGAAGAAATATCTAGATATGAGAATATATCTAGGCGACGAAGTGGTTGATCGAAATCAAAAAAGAAATAAGTTTCAAGCGAAATAAAACGAACTTATAAAAGAACAAGTAACGCTCGTCTGAAGACTCGCTCAGCTCTTTCTCGTAGAAATCGTGTTTCTAACCTACCGTCAAACTATTCCTTTATAAAATTAAAAAAACCAAAGCTATATTCAAGTTCCTCGGCTTCAATTACCTTTAATCAAACTTCATAAAAAACAAATGCTTTTTGTTAAAAATTTGTCTTTTGTTTGAAAAATTGATCTTCAAAAAATTTTTATGCAGCTGACTTCAGATTTGGATTCCTCGACTCCAATTACCCTTCGGTCAACCCTTATCAAAAAAATTTTTTTTACAAAAAAAGTGATTCTTTGCGTAAAAAACGAATTGAAAAAAAATTTTTAAAAACTAACATCAGATTCGGGTTCCTCGACCTCAATTACCCTTTGGGTATGTTTTATAGGAAATATTAATAAAATGTTTTTTTGACCTTGTGCGGACATACAAGCAAGCAAGCAGACAATTTATGTTTGCAAGACTCTTCTCTACGAGAAAGAGAATAACACTACGTAACAGTAGAAATAAATTAAAGTTCCTTATGTTTATTGTGAAAGAGATTTTAATATTTTGGAAAGGTTTCAGTTGAAGAAATGATAGTCTATTATTGGTACAGTAATACTACTAGAGTTCAAACAAAGGTCGTCAACGTAAAAATGTACTGAAATATTGAATGTCTACAAGAGAGATCAATGTTTTCTAATAATTTTCAGTGAACAAGATGATTGTCTATTATTCAAGTAACAATACTACAATTGGACGAGCCAAGATCCTTAATGCAGGAACATACGGAAGAAGTAACATATTAAGAATGATGAAGAACTCTTAACTAAGTTTTAGATTTATTTCAACGATTCAATAGTCATTTATTCTACTAGAAAAATTCTGTCGATTGTGTTTGGAACTTTTTACAATCTGAATAGTTGTTTGCATATAGTGTGATACTTATATGTATCGCACAGTGGGCAACTTTCGCATACCAGGCGGACATGTAACTTTTTTGCTCGAAAATGGATTTGTATAGCTTAGAAGTGGTCATACATCACTTAGAATATCATCCTAAATAAAGTAAACCATTTTTTGAAAAAAAAATTTATGCTCAAAAAAGCCTGTGGGGGACCTCAGCCACATTTCTCGAAAAAAATTTTTTATTAGAAAATATATCGTTTTGTACACCATTCGACGCGGTTTTACGTGCTGATTCCGAATATCATCTTGGTTTTTCGCTAAGACGCTTATTTAAGGAAAAAAAACACAGATGACTTTTTTTCTAAGCTTCCCCTGCATAAAGGTTAAAAAAATTTTTCAGAAAAACTGCTTTTACTATATATCGTTCGAGGTAGCTCGACAAGCTGGTTCCGAATATCACCTTAGTTTTGCACCAAAATGATGCCTTGTTTTAAAAAAAAAGGGATTCGGGAGCAAAAACCTCATTTTTTAGGAGACTCATAGCACCGGTTAAACTCATCACCGCGAAGTTGCGCTATGGCCAACGATGAATCAGACATGGAAGAATAGTTACTGAAAGTTTGAGATCGATCGCACTTAAACTCTTTGTAGCGTTTAAAAAATACGGAAAGGGTGTTTTTCAAAAGTTTGTCGGGCCCAGGAACCAACTTTTTTTTTTGAGAAATACTACTTGTTATATATGATTCGATGCAGTTTCGTGATCTGATTCCGAATATCATATTGGTTTTGTGTCAAATTGTTCTCATTTTCTCAAAATTAGCCATTCCTGGGCAGAAACCTGGGTTTCTGTGAGGCCCCTAGCTCGGTCTGTGTTCACTAATGCAACATTGCGCTATGGTCAATGATAAATCATCCAAAGAAGAATGGATGGTAAAAATTTGAGCTCAATCGGGCGAGAATTCTTTGTAGCGTTCACAAAATACGGTCTGACCTATTTTTTGACGTAGTATGGGCCCAATAAGAATTTTTTTCTATCCCATTTTTGGTTCAATCGAAATATTTTTTTCATGCAATATAGCTTATGTGTCAATCATTCGTTTCAGATAGTTTTTCTTTTTAAAATGTTTTGATAAGTTCAGAAAAAGAATGGTTTCCTTATAATTATCGATTTATGAACAATTCTTGAGAATGGGCATTTTTAGGGGTATGACTTGATTTCTGGAAATTTAGTTTTAAGGTAAGATAGACTGACCATAGATGTATTCATTCCAATATTTGAACTTTGGAAAATAGAACTATCGGTGATGTCCGTCTGGTTGCCCACTGTGTATCGGTATCAACGATGATACAGGTTTGATTTTTTCACAATGATGTTCTGAATGTTCAAAAAATCGAAATGAACTACGCTTTCAGTATCGTTCTCTATTGTAAATAGATGCCAGTGCATCTTGATTAGTTAATTATTGTTTATTCGATACTAGACTCCATGTTATGAATGACACAAAATATCTTTGTCGAATTTCGAAGAAAAACTAATGAAAAGTGCTAACAATAAATACTCTCACTCTGTAATTTAGCGAACCCTATTTTAAACCCCTAACTGAGGCAGACATAAATAATGGAGTGGCTAGTCGCGAGTGGCGGTGGCAAACGAATAGGTGTTCCTTTGAGAGGGTTGACCTTTAAAACAAGAAAGATGTTTTGACAAATTTACAATGACTTTCCCATGTAAAAAAATTTAGCAGAAAAATCAACACTTTCTTGATTTTAATCGATTTCAACCTTGAATCATCGATGAAAATCTAGCACTTTTGATTTTTTTTGATTAAATCGACGATTTTAATCGATGCTTTCTCACATTTGATCAGGAATCAATGATATTTCAGCGATGATAATCAATTTCTTTAACTGCAATTGGATAAAATCGATTAAAAGGCAGCATAATGGATTATATCTGATTGTTTATTAATTGATTAAAATCAGTTTTTAGGAGTAATCAATTTTCATCTATAGCCGGTGATTATTTTCTAGTTTGAAATCGACTACCATCGGTTATAATCTGTTGGAACCAATTATATTTATTAATCGATTATAATCAATAAAGTAGAGATCGTCTTAAATCAACTAATATTGATTGTAATCTAACGAAATCAATTGTATTCGTTAATCGGCTATAATCAATAAAGTAGAAATCGTCTTAAATCAACTAATTTTGATTATAATCTACGCGCATCAATCAGATTTGCGAATTGATTGTAATCCTTAAAGTACGAATAGTCTAAGATCAAGCCATACGGATTATAAGTTACGAGAATGGATTCACCTTTTGAATAAATTATTTAGATTCAGTGGTAATTATCATATTAAGAGTAATAGGTGTAAAACGGTTGATAGGAAAAATCAAACCCAAAGGCTATTTATATTGATTGAAAGCAAAGTCAATCAAAAACCATCTTGATATAATCTTTTTAACATGAAGATAAAAATGGTCTTTGAATATTGGCTAGTGATTTCCAGTAATTTTTCTCTGATAATTATTGATTCTTGATGAGCAATAGCAAATGATAGATAAAAAATCCAAATTAAGTGGTAATGATAATAGATTTTATATGGAAAGATAAGTGATGGCCTATCAAGATTAAGGATCTCAGTATGTTGTCATTACCTTCTCCATTTTCCATTTTGTTGTAGTTTTTTTTTTAAAATTTTCAGTGTTTGTTTCTCTACAAATCCATATACAAATATATGCCACACGAATGTATATAACAAATTTATTATAGTAATATCATGGAGGTATAACATCAACAGCGTCGAAAGAAACCTAACTGACGCATCAGAATGAATTACCTTCCCAGTATTTCCTTAATATCTCTTTGGATTCTCATCGTTTTAGACTGAATCCTTTACAAAAGATTCAATGTTTGATTCTCTACAAAGGCATATACAGATAGATGCCATACACATAGAAGCAAGCAGAACAATGATTATTGTCATACTACTAATATGCAGCAGCAAGAAAGTGGAAAAGTAGGAAATACAGTTATCTTACATTTATGTATTCTTGTGTGAGTTATATAGAAGAAGAAGAATATCCCGCCTTTCGGCTATGTTTCCGTATAGGGTGACGTCCGAGGACATTTTTATTAGCCCGATACTTTTTCCTACAGCTATTTCTAGTTGTAGCTCTGAAAAGAAACATGACATGACTCAGAGTTCTTCCATTCGTTTGAACTCCTCATACACCCTGATTAACCACATACTAGCTGTAAAAGTCGGTGTATGTCGCGATGTAGTCAGTACGCTATCGTAAGGGTAATTCAAGACAAATAACCGTTAGTGATTGGATTTACTCTAGAAAAAAAAAGTGTAGGAAAGAACCACTCATGATTGTGCAACGAAATTTCTGAACCTTTTACGGTTTCGTATATTTGTTAAGAAACCATCGATAGTTCTAGATAATTCAAAGAGCATGCGAGACAAAAAATGGTTCTACCTGTTTAGGAGAGTTTCATCCAGCGCTATTTTTTTCATGCTGAATTTCTCTTACACGGATGGTTCTAGCGCAAGGCACCTGAACTAAGACGAATTGTTTTTTAAACATGATTTGATTAACCTAAAATTTATGTAGCTTCACTTAACCAATAATACTAACAAGTAACGCTCGTCTAAAGACTCGCTCAGCTCTTTCTCGTAAAAATTCTGTTTCCCATTTATCACGAAAGTGTTCATTCATGAAATCAAAAGAAATTGAACTCCGCTTCAAGCTCCCCAATCTTAATTGTCTTTGCTTAAGCATTATAAAAGAATTGTTTTTTTTGAAAAAAATCTAGCCTTTATGTAAAAAATCGATTCCAAAAAAAAATATTTAAAAACTGACAGCAGATTTGGACTCCTCGACTCCCATTACCCTTCGATCAACCCTTATAAAATTTTTTTTTTTACAAAAAAAGTGGTCCTTTGTCTAAAAAAATTGATTCATGAAAAATTTTTAAAAAACTAACATCAGATTCGAGTTCCTCGACCCCGATTACCCTTCGGTCAAACCTTATAAAAAATGTTTTTTTTGCAAAAAAAAGTGATCTTTTGTGTAAAACAATGATCCTCAAAAAAATTTTAAAGAAGTAACACCAGATTCGGATTCCTCGACCCCAATTACCCTTTGGGTAAGTTTTATAGAAAATATTAATAAAATGTTTTTTTGACCTTGTGCGGACATACAAGCAAGCAAGCAAGCAGACAATTTATGTTTGCAAGACTCTCCTCTACGAGAAAGAGAATAAAGTTTGACTAAAGATTTTCGGGATCGTGAAATTTGACTGGAAAGATAGTTTCTGCAGCTTGAAGACTTCTGATGAAACTATAAAATATCGTTAGTTTTTAAAAGCAGCCATTCTCTAGTGAAATTCTGCAGTCCTCAAATGTCAACAATCTTTCATTGGCATCGTACTTCCGTACGCCAAAAGCATTTGTTAAAATCTTTTTGAATGTCGTTATTTAATTCCAATACCATTCTTCTAACAAAAAATAATTGAGGTTAAGTTCTATCTTTCTCATCCTTACCATTTAACCATTTAGTTCCAAAAGAATTAAGTCCCAGTCGAAAAGCCTAATATTTATTATTAAGTGTTAACTAACAGACACAACTTTCTTTTACGCAAAGTTCAATGTGCCTGTCCCAACGAAAGGTTAGATATAGAATTAAAGGTTAAGGATACGAATAAGCGTAATATATAGTAATGAGGGGTCAATGATAGAAGTAAGGGAGAGAGATATATCATTAAGGACTTAAGGATAGAAATAAGGAATTAAATATAGAATTATATTTAAGAGCTTAGGGATAGGAATAAGGGTTAGGCATCGAAGTAGGGTGAGAGATTGGAATCGGGGTTAATGATAGGAATAGAGGTTAGGGATAGGGATAGTCGTTAGCGTTAGCGATGTCTCGCATCATCGTTTTTCTTTTTGTTTTAAAAGTGATCCTAGATCATATTTTTTGCCTTTCTTTCCTTTTCTTGAGTCATGATGCATAATGCATTGTGTAAACATTGTGATCATATATCACATTTTCTTTTTTTCTTTCTCTTTTTCTCACATATATACACATACATTTTCTTTGATTCAGTATGATTTTTTTCTTCGGAATAAAATTCACGATACACACACTTTCACTCTTTTTCTCTCAGCCATACAGACAGGCTAAAAGTTAGGGATAGGAATAAGGGGTTAGATGTAGAATTAGGGGTTAAGTATAGAAATTAGGAGAGAGATATCGAATTAAGGGGTTAACGATAGAAATAAGAGATTATGGATAAGAATAAGGGTTAAGGATACAAGTAAGGACTTAAATATAGAATTAAGGAATTAATGATAGGAACAGTGGCGGACTAGGGGGAAAAAGCGGATCCTGGATCCTTGGATCCTGTGGATCCTGATGGATCCTGATGGATCCTAGGATCCACCAGGATCCGCTTTTTCCACCTTGGTGGCGGATCTAGGATTTTTGAGTATGCTATATCTCAGCTTCAGGAAGTGGAATCCATATGAAACTTATGGGCGGTGATACTGGGTCCAAATAATGCGTTTTGTCGAAAAAATTTTTGTGATCAAAGTTTGCGAAAAAAAAATCGTTTTTTAAAGCGCCGGCTCCCTCGAATTTTTTGCCTTTTATTAGTATTTTGGTTTTTGGAAATTAGTCACAATTTACATCGAATTTCATCGAGACATTTCAAATTTCATCGAAAAATATGCATCCGTTCAAGAGTTATAACGTTTTGAATTTTTGTTTCGTTTTTTTGGGACTTCGCGAAAAAATTGAAAACGTTATAACTCTTGAACAGATGCATATTTTTCGATGAAATTTGAAATCTCTCGATGAAGTTCGATGTAGATTGTAACTAAATTCTAGAAACCAAAATTCTAATAAAAGTCAAAAAAATTTGAGGGAGGTGGTGATTTAAAAAACGGTTTTTTTTTCGTAAACTCCGATCACAAAAATTTTTTCGTCGAAACTCAGTATTTGGACTCAGTATTTGGACCCAGTATCACCGCCCATAAGTTTCATGTGGATTCCATGTCCTGAAGCTGAGATATAGCGTACTCAAAAATTCTAGATCCGCCACTGGATAGGAATAGTTGTACGACATTTAGGTGCGTAACACTTGCGCGCACGACTTTTGCGCGCAACGACGCTTCCGCGCACGACACTTGCGCATATGATTTTCACGTCCAAAATAAATTTTTTTCTGTGGAGTTTTTATACTATCAGATAACTTCAACTCATCACTATTAATAAAAGAAAGACTTTCTGTTTTTTATTATTGGATCAACCACTATAGACAGAAAAGGTATATTAAGTTGATAGAATTAATTCGGATCAAATGAAAAGGTACATAGGTGATGGTAGTACCATATCCAAGTAAAATCATACCGTATTCATTGGGAGAGCTGTTCCATGTACAACTTGATGAGCTCTATCCAATGGTATGCGCAGATTTACTATAGATCAAACTTTTATTTTTGAGAACATAGATGACCCGATGAAAAATTTGAACATCATCGTTTGAGTTATGATAAATGTGAGCACATCAGTGAATAGAACTTCTCGATTTATACTTAGAACACTGATTACAACGCTTGGAACAGGTTCCTCAATGGGTATGGACCATTTTAGTCGAATATGGTGCCCTAGTATCAATAGGAAAATATAGCATTTTCGTATTTTTAGGACCATTGTTTGAGATATGGAAGCTCTAATCGCATCATTGGATAGAGCTCATCGAGTTGTACTTGGAGCACTGACTAGAAAAATTAGAACAGCTTTCCCGATGAATACGGTATGATTTTACTCGGATATGGTACTACCATCACCTACGTACTTTTTCATTTGATCCTAATTAATTCTATCATCCTGATATACCTTTTCTATGTATAGTGATTGATCCAATAATAAAAACAGAAAGTCTTTCTTTTATTAATAATGATGAGTTTAGATTATCCGATAGTATAAAAACTGCACAGAAAAAGAATTATTTTCGACGTAAAAGTCATGCGCGTAAGTGTTGTTGTGCGCAAATGTCGTGCCATGGATAGGAATACAGGTTACGAATAGGGATAAGAGGGTAGATGTAGAGTTAAGGGTTAAGGGTAGAAATCAGGGGAGAAATATAGAATTAAGAGGTTAACGATAGAAGTAAGAGATTGGACTTAGAAATAAGGGATTGAAATTAGAAATAACGGATTAAGGATAAGAATAAGGGTTAAGGATAGAAATAAGGAATTAAATATAGAATTAATGGATTAATGATAAGAATGATGGGTTAATCATAGGAATAGAGGTTAGGGATAGAAGTAAGGAGTTAGATGTAGATTTAAGGGTTAGACATAGAATTAAGGGCTAAGGTGTATGATTTCAATCGATTAATCATCGATTACAATTCGATTAAAAATCAATTAGGAATTGATTAAAATCCACTGTAATCAATTAAAATCAACCTTCCGTGTAACAAAAAGGTAGAAAGAAAACATTACTAAGTACTTTAAATAGTATTTTTTAAACAGGGAAAAGTCCTATTAAGCGAACCTTTTCAAGTACTTTTCATACTTTTTGGCTAAAGAATACTATTAAGGGTCCCCCCGGATCAAAAACAGCAATTTTCATCAAAAATACTGATTTTGAGATTTTCACATAGTTAGATAGCCCAGAATCTCTACTTTCGAATGCACTACGATTTATCGGTTTTTTAAGGGTGTTTAAGGGTTTTTCAGCGATTTTCCAGAGACACCCTGCATAAATTTTTTTTTGAAAATTTCAATTATTCAAATTATTTGGGCTTCTCTCCAAGTTTACGGAAAAAACACGATAATCAAAGTAAAAATTTGTTTTGCGTTTTTCTCGAAACTGTTTTTTTGTGTTTTGTCTGTCAGTGTGACAAAGATTTTCCCGCCATTTTGAATGCTAGAAAGCTCGGAAAGGTCTTAAAATGAAGCTAAAGCTCAGCGCGACAACCTAACAAAGCCGGAATTTTTGTTTTCAATTTAGTTGTTTACAAAAAACTCGAGTTTTCAAAAACTTTAATCTCGGTTTTTTCCAAAAACCTTTTAAAAAAAATTCTTCTTTTTTTTGAAAAAACCGGCTTTGTTAGGTGATAGCGACACGTCTTCTGTACATCCTGACACCATCCTGAGGTTCATATCATTAAAATTGCGCAAAAAATCTTTTGCAACACGGAGACCTGGTTTTTGACCCTTAATGTCAAAATAGCTCCCACAAAACTCAATATTATGGGCTCAAATTTTTACTGGAAACTGTCAAAGGTTACGTACATATCCAGTAAAAATTTCATTAAGATTGAGTGCTCAGGGAAGAAAATAGATTTTTGACCCGGGGGGGGGGGGGGCTTAAGTACTATTGAAAAGTGGAAGAGTAATAAGATAATTGCTTTTTCACCTTTTCAATAGTACTTAATAGTATTTTTTAGCCAAAAAGTATGAAATGTACTTAAAAAGGTTCGCTTAATAGGACTTTTCCCTGTTTAAAAAATACTGATTAAAGTACTTAATAATGTTTTCTTTCTACTTTTTTGTTACATCGAAGGTTGATTTTAATTGATTACAGTAGAGTTTAATCAACTTTAATCGGTTACCAGGAGGAGAACATTGTTTTATTGATTATAATCGATGATTTTTGATTTTAATCGCTTCCTAATTGATGATGAATCGATTCTTAATCGATGAAAAATCGATTAAAGGTGTATCATTTTAATCGATTTTTAATCAAAAGTTAATCGATTTTAATCTGACTTTTTGCTGAATTTTTTTACATGGGTTGCATCATTTATGGAATCTGAGAATATTCTTCTCGAGGAAGCAAAAGATGAGCTTTGAAAGATTTCGTGCACAAAATGAAAAGGTAAATCTTTATCGTCATGTATATTTTCTTCAACATAATGTGCTTTTTTTTCGGTTTTCGTTTTATAATTTCTAATTAGAAGTGATTCTACTAAAAATTTACTAATCCCTACAAAACAAGTAACGTTCGTCGCTTCGACTCAATTGACCCTCGACTGAATCAAGAAAAGTTGTAATGTCTCTCCCTACTCTATTTTTCATTTTCGTTCTTTACATAACACGAAGTAGAAACACATGCATCATTTAAGATTTTTATATTATTCGAAAACTATCACTACAGAATAAAATTCAACAAGGTAGCGTTCAACTTGTGGACTTGTTGACCCTTTTCTTAAGCAAAAATTTTACATCGCTGCATTTAAGTAAACTTTGTCCGATCATGTTAGATATTTCAACTCTTGATTCCATATAGAATCATAAGAATATAAAACTCTTTCAATTAGTTCTCAGCTTGTTAAACAGAAATTTTCCTCAAAGAACACATAATTTTTTAGGATTAGCTCCTTAGTATGATCCCGATCATTTAATAGTAACGACATTGGTTTAAACTGCTAAGAATCAATTTACAATTGATTCATGTGAGTCTATAATAAAGCAAAATTTTCAAGATCAATTATGGGAACGGCTAGTCGTTCGTCGGCGCCTCGTAGGGGCGCTACTCACGGCTAGACGTTCCACCGGCCAGGCTTCGTTAAACAGGTGATAATTCATAGTTCTCATTTGCCTTTGGCGCGTTTCAATTATTTCAAGAAACTAGTCAAATCGTCATAGAATGCACCCATCAGTTAACTTCTGGTATCACACAATGACTCCGGCCCCATTTTGCATCTGAGACAAAACTGCACGTTTTCAATATGCTGGCATTCTGCTCATACCATTACCACGAATTTCACGTAATATGAGACAAATTATCCTGTGAGATATTTTTCTATATCGCTATGGGAGCACAACTCCTATGCCTAACTACAGAGGAACAGCTAGCCGTTCGTCGGCGCCCCTCCGGAGCGCCACTCACGGCTAGCTGTTTCATGCATCAAACTTTATAGGCTAGCGAAGCTTTGGCTTCTAAGTAATTAATTCTGCCATTATTCGCTTCTCTCAAAATGTTCACTGATTTTCCTTAGAATAGGTAACTAAAATACAGCATTCTCCCCAAACTTCAGGCACCGATACCATTTATCTATTCTTTCGTAGCCCAGTATTCCGCTCAATTCCGATCACGATTGCAACTCCGAGATAATGCGTTCCATAAAACTCTCATAATTCTTTAAGTCTTCTTTGAAACACAAATTTTGTAGCTGTTAGAGCGAACGGCTAGTTGTTCGTCGGCGCCCCTCTGGGGCGCCACTCAGGACTAGCCGTTTCATGTATCAAACTTTTTTCTCAATTGACAATTATTTTTCTACAATTCAGCTTCCTATTTTTACAGGAAAATGATATAACAGCAAGTAAATTCGATTTAAGTCCTCGCCATCAATTACCTTTGATCAAATTTTATAAAAAAAGTTCTTTTTGTAAAAAAATCTGTCCTTTGTGTAAAAACATGAATCTCAAAAAAGTTTTAAAAAAACTGGCGTCACCAATGTATTCCTCGACTCCAGTTACTTTGGTCAAACTTTGTAAAAATTTATTATTTTCTTTACAAAATCATTTTTAAGCAAAACAAAGACTATTTGAAAAAATTGAAAAACTAATAATGCCATTCCATTCCCTGACCCAGAAGAATCTTTGGTCAAACTTTATTAAATATCATTATCTTCTTTGAAAAAGCCTTTTATGACGTAAAAAACTCATTTTGAAATTCTAAAAAACTAATATGCCACTCAATTCCACAATTCCGAAAACCTTTACTCAAGCGTAAGGGGTCAAGTTGACCTTAAAGTTGCGATTCTTCCATCGATTCTTCTAATAACAGGTTTTCTGACCTTTGATTCCGACGACAAGCAAGCAAGCAAACTGTTTTCTTTTCATGTGGCCCTCCTATCAGTTAAGAAAATATCCTTTATGAAAAAATATTAATCTCAAAAAATTTTAAAAAACTAATGTCAGATTCCGGTTTGTCAACCTCGAAAACCTTTGCGCCAAACAAATATTTTTACGATCCGGCTCTTGATCTACGAACAGCGACAGACACAGAAACTCATTTTAGTTTTTTCGTATGGCCGCCCTCTCAGTGTAGGGAATAAACGCTTCTAACGAAGTTAATACTACCATATACCTCCATTGATCAATTCGGGTACCACCACAATAAGCAATGGTGTTCATCACACACAATGGTGAAAACCGTAAATCGTGAAAAAACACTTCTTTTCGATGAAAAATACCAAACCTCACCAATTCCTAACATCAATTGATCAATTCAGGTACCACTATAATCAGCAATGTTGTTGATCAAGTGTCATACCTCGATGCCAAAAACCTTTCGCGAAAGGTTAATTTTTAATTTTTGTGATCTTTTAGTTTTTTTTATCTTGATGTTTTTTTTACCCTGACACAAACGCACAAATCCACAAACTATTTTTTTTCGTTTGACCCTCTCCACAGTCGATGGAATAAACAGATACTCAATAGATTTTATCTTAAAACAATTTGAAAGAGTCACAAACATTTCAATGCGCAGCAATTACAAGAAAGAACTATTCCTGTGCAAGGAAAGCATTTCTAAATGGCATAGATCATGGAAAAAACTGAAATTGACTTTAACATCAATATCTTATGTCATTTCTCTTATTGCAAATGAATGCATGATTTCTCGACCCGTTTTCATAAACTCTGGAACAATTGCTTTTCAGACACAGCAATTTGCAATATGAAACCAATTGTCGGTTCTAAAAGATTACATAATCTTCAAGATTATCTTGTAAAAAAGAAACCAGGCAAATCACTGCTGAGAACTGATGCACAACTGGATACTTTATGGCCCTCATCCTTAACAAAAACGACGGGTCTATATAACCCTCATTCTGTGAATGATGGGTTTACATAACTCTCATAATGGTGGGTTAATATGATCCTCACCCCATAATGGGTCAATGTAATTCTTAACCTCTTTATTAAATGGCTATGGAAATGATGTTGGACATCGGCAAACGGCATAACAACATTGCTAATGATATTGGTAAACAACGTTGTAAATGACGTTGAACATCAGTAAATTACCAAGCAACATCTGTTATGGTTGATTCAACAGCCACAACATCCATTAACATAAGCTTGAGCTGAATAGAGCGGCTCATTAAGCCATATAACAAGTGTTCATTGTGACAGTAGGACCCTTTCGACCCACTACAGATGTTATTCTTTTTATTTCTTTATTTTATTTTATTTTTTCCTTGATGTTGTAAGAGTTTTATAAGTGCTTTTTTGTATATTCTGACGACGTCAAGTTACAACTTGACAGAGACTAATCAATCAATAAAAATACAAGGAAGAAACTCTTTTTAAAACTTTCATCTCGATAGAGTGTTTCTATATAAGAAAGAACCAAGTTCATTCTGAATAAGAATAAACTAACTACTCTTCGTCAAGATATATAAGCCCTCATCCTCACCGTTTGTTAGAGCGTCGTTCTCAGGAAACAAATGTGGTTTAGCATCGAAATTCGGAAACGCATTTCTAATGACGATGAATGGAGTCTTCGATTGCAGACCGGTGATTTCTCTTCTGCTCTATGATGGAGCAGAGTCGTGATCATACTAATCGAAAGAGAAGAGTCCAAAGATTATTCAAATATAAAAATATTTTAAAATCAATATGAAATAGACTTGCACGAAATCAAAGAAGGTAATTTTTCTCGTCGTCATTAGGAAAAATTGACTGTAATATTGTGAGCGGGTGACTCGAAGAGAATGAAGATGAACAGTGCAAAGGGGATGATTGATTGCAAATAAATCAGAGCTATATATATCACAATGAACAAAGGTAAAGAGATGATGAAATACAACAAAAGGAAAATGATGAAACGAAAGATGAACAAAGAAACGAAGTGATGAAATGAGAGTGAACCAAGAAATGAAGTGATGAAATGTAGATGGACAACGAAAGTATGTCATCATATGTTCACATATGATAAAAGAACAGAGAACATATGTGAACATATATGACATATATGAAGAACAGAAAAACATATATAACATATATGAAGAACGAAGAAGAAAAGTGAAGAACGCCAAAGACACATGTATAGGACAAGCAAGAATATGTAACTACATAGAGGATGACATATATCATCCTCTAACACCTTCCCGTCCCTCTTAAATGAGCGTCCACGCGAATGTTCGTTTGTTAGCCATAAATAATTGATGTGTGCCGAACCAGAATCTTTTCCCCACCTTGATCCATGCCCGTTGTTCCTGTTTAGTGACTGAGCCCATTAACAAGCAATCAAGTCGTTGATGTGCACTTGAAATTGGTTTAACTCGTGGTCATTCTTGATGAAATAAGTCAAATGATTTTTGTCTAGTTTGTCGATAATCCGAAATGGCCCCGAGTATCTTTCCCCAAACTTATCGCGACAGTCGCGTCGCTTCATAAAGACCAGTTGCCCAATCTCATAAGTCGGTGCCGGTCGATTAACATCATGTTCCTGTTTCGCCAATTGTTGATGTCGGCGAATATTATACTTTACTGCTTACAACACCGTCTTCCGATATCTAGATAGATGTTCCACATAGTTCGATATCTTCGGTAGTTGTATGACGGGTTTTGCAGCATCAAAAACTAATGAGATCTCCTGACCAAACATAAGAGATGATGGTGAATATCCAGTTGTAGCATGAGCGCTTGTATTATATGCATGTACCACACCACCCAGAAATTCATCCCAATTATTCCGGTTGTTTCGACATAACATTGCTAGCTTGGGTCGCATCGTCGCATTCCATCGCTCCGTCTGCCCATTTGTTTGTGGATGGTAGGGCGTTGATAAGATATGTTTAAAGCCAATGATATTGCTCAAACATTGAAACAACTCGTTCTTGAAGTGGGTTCCATTATCTGTGAGCAGTTGACTTGGCGCGCCAAATATCAAAGCCGTTTCTACCACGAATTCTGCTGCCAGTTGTGCCGTACATGCTGGGAGTGCCTTCGCTACCACAAATTTCGATAGATAGTCAGTCAAAACTAGAACATATTTATTTCCATTATTCGATTCCTGCACTGGTCCCCAAAAGTCCAACCCCACCATTTGGAAGATTTCGGACGGCGGGTCGATTGGTTGTAGATGACCTGGAGGTTTGCGCCGTTGGGTATTAAATCTTGCACAATCCTGACACCCTTTCGCATAATTTTGAATTGTCAGATACATACTGGGCCAGAAGCACCGAGTTTTCAATTTTTCGAAGGTCTTATCTCTCCCAAAGTGAGCTGAAAATTGGTGATTGTGTGCCGCCACAAGTACTTCGTTAATTAACGATTTTGGAATATATGGAACCAATTGTTGTCCATTACGTCGATGATACAACATCCCATCCCGTACAACCATACCGCCTAGCGGTTTCTTAATATGCTGTTGTATGTATTCGTCCTTTTGTTGCTCTTCTCCAATTCGTGTCATGTCCAGAGGCGGCAGTGGGTTTGCCTTGTATGATGTTGCTTCCCTCTCGTCGTCATTAATGTGATCCATATCATTTGCTGGTGGAGATTCAGAGTCAGCTGTGGTTACTTTGATTTGAGAGGCTGCCGCTCGTGTAAGTACATTGATGTGCTTACACCTAGGCACCTGGACTTGCGCTTCCTTCTCGTCACCATCAGCTGGACCGCTTGGATATCTGGATACCAGGTCCGCATCACAGTTACACTTTCCCTTTTTATATTTCACTTCGAGGATGTTGTATTCTGACAGAATTAATGACCATGTGTCGACTCGTCGGTTCTTTGATCCCCGTTGGTGAAAATTGCACAAAGGGCAATGGTCTGTTTCGATGATAAAGTCGCGTCCAAGCAAGTATGGACGAAGTTTTTCGACACACTTGAACACAGCCAACGCCTCTTTCTCTATTGTAGCATATCTTCTTTGCGCCTGGTTAAGCAATTGGGAATGGTAATAGATTATCCGTATACCATTTGGTGTAGCTTGCTTGAGGACTCCTCCAATGCCAATGTCCGATGCATCAGTTGATAAGATCAATGGTGAGTTATTGTCAGGAAAGTCCAGCACAAGTGGTTTGGTTGATATTGCTTGTTTGAGTTGATGGAATGCAGTTGCTTGCTCCGTTCCCCAGACAAACTCCCGTCGTTGACCCTTATGTAGATTGGTAATTTTGTGAATCGGAGCTGCCATTTGCGCAAAGCCTTTGATAAATTTCCGATAGAAGCCTAATCCGCCTATGAAATAGTTTGCTTCTCGTAGCGTTGTTGGCATCGGCAATTGCTTTATGGTTTCGATCTTTCCATCGAGTGGTCGTATTCCATCAGCATCAATTGTATGTCCCAAGTAATCCATCGTTGATTTACAGAATTCGCACTTGGGTGGGTTGAATTGAAAGCGATGTTTCTGGAGTGCTTCCAACACGTTTCCAACATGCTCCAGGTGCTCATTGAATGATTTAAAAAAGACAATAATATCGTCCAAGTAGATCAGACAAAAAATGCTCGCGTCCCCGGTCAATAATAGTGTTCATAATTCCTTGAAATGTTGGACGAGCATTCTTCAACCCCGCTGGCAATACTTTGAAGTGGTATAAACCTTCTTTTGTGATAAAAGCCGTCTTAGGTTGGTCCCTCTCCAAAATTGGGATCTGCAGATAGCCACTCTTGAGATCCATCTTGGTGTAGTAGGAGTTGCCTTGTAGTTGGTTGATTGTTTCTGTGATCGATGGGAGTGGATAATTATCTTTGATTGTCACACTATTTAATTTCCGGTAATCTACAGTAAATCTTGAGGAGCCATCTGGTTTTTGAACAATATGCACCGGCGCTGCCCATGGTGAATTTGAAGGGATAATTTGCTCAGCCGCCAGCATAGCTTCCACGTGCTTCTTGGTTTCTATATTCTGAAACTTTGATTGCGTTCGAGGTCTTTGGGCAATTGGTTGTGCTTGACCGGTATTGATTGTGTGAAACATTGCTGGTGTAGCTCTCGTCGGAGTAGATAAATCGAAGATGGTGCCATAGTTTGTTAGGATGTTTTGGAGATTTCGTCGTTGTACCGCATCTACCAAATGGTCTGCCAAGTTCTGGATGATCTGTCCAACATTTGGCTTTACTTGGATCGAGCGGGTGCCTGTAGCAACATTTATCATAGTCCCATGTTCCCCGGGGTCCATTTTTACCGATGCCATTTCCACTCCATGCTGATTAAACACACCAATTCGATTTTCATGTGTCAGTATGGCTACATTATTCGCCCGGATCCAATCTACACCTAGAATACACCCACATGACAATGTTGATGCCACTGATGCTAACACCTCTGTCTCCAGATTTCCTAATTTTATGCTCAATTTTGTTTCGCCATTTGTTACAAACGGTGTAGCATTATCCGCTAGCCAATGCTTTTGATTTCTACCATGAACGACTTGCACACCAAGCCGCTGAGCCATTTTTCCTGAAATGAATGATTTATGAGCACCCGTATCCACTAGTATTTGAACATATTGATTATTGACTGGTGCTGTAATATAAAACAAGGATGGATGTTTAGCATTCGAATTTTTGGGATCGTCGCCATCCTTCGACGATCCCTCACCTAGTTTGGGTAGCTTGCTTGTTGACCATTATTGTTGGTTTCAGCCCGAATGCTGGGTTGCTGTCTTGCTGTTGGTTTATTATTCCATGATGGTCGTTGATGATGACTTGCCACTTGGTTGACAGCTTCGGAGAACTGCTGCTGGTTCCATGTCTTTGTCCGGGTTCTACTACCCGGATTGGGTGCTTCACTGATTTCGTCGAAGAAAGGTTGGAGTTTGTTTTCTTCGTATTGAATCAATGCCTTGAGAAGTTGGCCAACATCATCAAATGTTTTATTTTCGTATTTGTATCGAAATTCTGGAAGAGCTCCATTGAGGATTCGCCAAACTCGGTCTTGTGTTGACATATTCTCATCATATGCTGAGCAAAAACTCATCATATCGTTCCAGTATTTGGTTGCTGATTCACTCATGTATTGTTGGCGGTGATGTAGCAGAGCTTCCAACTCCAATTTGTTTGATTTACCTAATGGTCCAAATGTATCCATTAACTTACTCTTTAATGTTGCCCACGAATCCACTTCTCTTTTCTTATTGTCCCACCATTTCTCAGCATAGACATGCACCAAAACCAAAAGTCTTGGTTTTGATGGTATTGGTTTTGACCCAGTTTTGATTTCGAGTTTTGGTTTCGACAAGGTTTTGATGGTGTTGGTTTTGGTTTTGTCATAGTTTTGGTTTTGACGGTATAATTTTTGGTTTTGTGTTACCAATCAAACAGTTCACTTGAAAAACCAGATTTACTTTGCTTTATTATAGAATTATATCTGTTCGATTGAAAGAAACCTCGGATATGACAAGATATACTGATGAGCGACTAATAGATTTTTAGGATCTGTATTTTTCACGGGGAAATATCTCTTAGTGAGATCTTTTCATAGTTTAAACTTCACATTGTGACTTACAACATATATAGTATGTGACAAGTTCATTTAAAAAAGCCTTAACAAGACTGGTATATAAATATCAGAAAGATTTTATTGCTTTTACAGCAATTTGTCTCGTCTTGTATATATGTACTTTTATTACTAATGTATCTATAGAACATAAGTATACTGTTTTCCATAGATTATTATTTTTTTATGAGATATTTTACTTCAATCTTTTATTTATTATAAGAATAGACTGTATCGAGTCTATGTCTACTAGGGGAGGGAAGTTACCGTTACCGAGCGGTAACGAGGTAACGGATCCGTTATCAGTTACTGGTAACGAGGAAACGGATCCGTTACCCCGTTACTAGTAACGGTAACTGTTAACAGAAAGTACTTAATCCTCTGATTTAAGCATCATTTCTCGAAAATGATAAAATTTTATACGGCTTCTACCAAAGCTATCAAAACCCACGAATTTAAACCGCGAGACGGTTCGTCCAGAATATGTTTCTGATACGAGCAACGATAGGACATCATAGCAGTGGTGGAGCCAGAGTGGCAGGGGGCTCAGCCCCCCCCCCCCCCCCCTACGAACCCTTGAGCCCCCCGCTAGCGAAACTTTTGAAAAGTGTTTTTTTTCTGGTAATAAAATTATGTTTAGCTGGGGCGCAGCAACGTTTTAATGTTTTCCTTTGGTCGATTTGTACTAGCTTGTCTTTAGAATCGAATATCCTAACACATTTGTCCTTTTTTGGCCGAATATGGTCATCTCTATGATTGTGTATCAAAAGGATAAAAAAACATGCCAATCAGCAGGTTGTGTATTGTTCTGACAAAGTAACTTTTTAAATAATTAAAACAAGTGTTACAAATACAATTGGTAATATATAGTGGCGAAATCATCAGAGCTAAGAGATGCTAAGCCTCCTCTGTATGTCTCAGCCCCTCTGTCCTGTAAAAATTTCGGAGTATCGAAAAGTGGTGCTTTTTACATCAAATTGGGAAAATTTGGGGACTAAACATCGGTATTTTTTTTTCTGGTTACGGTGCTAGTCATGGCCAGTTTGTGGTTTATGTATATTACCAGTAGGTAAGGTTTTGTGTGATATCAGCATAAATGGCATGAAAGAAGATATTATGGACCTATTATGTAGCGAAGAAGAACATTAATTACAAAGCAAATTCATAACAAAAACTGTTAAGTTTCGAAAAGGACTGTCGTTATCAACAACAACTTAGACTTTTTAAAATACTTTCTGGAAACAATCGATTTTTTTGCATTCAAATTAACTAACGAGGGAACCTCTCCAGATATTAAATCGCTTTTCGCTTGAGACTATAGCCATTAGATAGAGCGTACTGAGATGTGCTTAGATCCATAATGGTTCGGGTGCATGGACTTCTGGGGGGGAGGGGGAAGATATTGGGTTTTTAGGGTACTTTTATAGTAGAGCCTTGGTATTTGAGAAAACTCAAACTTTGGAATTCAGACCTGAAACTTTGCCTTATTAAAGGTCTCTACTAAAGTAGACATCATACAAAATTTCAGACCTTTAGCACAAACCTATCGTGAACTATAAACTAGTCAAAATATTTATGGCTCCTATATGGAGAACGTTCGCACTTCAGAAACCAGTAGCTAACGAACGGTTTGTGCTAAAGGTCTAAAATTTTGTATGATATCCACTCTAGTAGAGACCTTTAATTGGATAAAGTTTTAGGTCTACATTCCAAAGTTTAAGTTTTCTGAATTACCAAGGCCCTATTATAAAAATCTCCTAAAAATCCAATATCTCGCCCTCCAGAAGTCCATGCACCCGAACCCTTACGGATCTGAGCACATCTCAGTAGGCTCTATCTAATGGCTTTAGTCTCAAGCCAAAAGCGATTTAACACCTGGAGAGATTCCGTCGTAGGTAAACAACCAATATAAATCCGATAGTCCTTTAAGAAAACGGAAAACGAAAACAAAAGGCTTAAAAGTGTGTTATTTTGGCGTACAACGACTGTGACTGGTGACAAAATTTTTCTCCCGCCTTCAGCGGTAGACGTTAGTATGTTCAAGAACTTTTCTTTATCTACCGGGGAGTATCTAGACTTTCTTTGGCATAGCCAGCTACAACTAAGATACGCGAGAATTTTTTACCGGCTTCGGCGGCAGGATCAACCGGTTTATAGACTTATTCTTCCCGCATTCGTCGAAATTGCATACCGAGAGGACAAATGATATGTTGCGAAGGATTGATTAAAAATCCCTCTACACAAGATGTAAAAATTTGATTTTCATACTACTTCCGGTGAGCCAAAAAGTTTGGGGCTGAGCGTCCCCCTGCTCCAAAATCCTGGCTTCGCCACTGCATCATAGGCTGTACATTATCGTGCAAACTTGATCTGTCATAGGCTATACAATGGGAGTAATCTTAATCCATCTTGCAATTGACTTATTTTCTGAATAACCGTGTGACATTCTGAGTAATTTCGCACAACAATCCTCATTACCTCTGAATGACCGGTGTGACGTCACGTTTCTTTCTGATCTTCATCGAGACAACCGCCTCGAAATTTGATTGGCTGAAATTTTTCATAACAGCCAATCAAAATGCAGGAAACTGTAATTCGCTCATTTCATCAGTAACCATGGGAGATTCTATGAGGACTTTTGTAGAGCATCCATGATGATCTCAAATTGGCCCGAACAACCCTATGCTCCATTCCTATATTAATCGAGAAAAAAGGCCTCGAAATCTGATTGGCTGAAACTTTTTATAACAGCCAATCAGATTTCGAG
>JAJEKB010021087.1:1026919-1063236 GCA_022393335.1 Macrotrachela quadricornifera
TTCAAAACCAAAATTTCAAAACTAGTTTTGGTTTTGGTGCAAGCCTATCTCAGCATCACCCTGCAGTTTCAACTGGGCCAACAGAAATACTTCGTCGTCCGCCATCTTCCCAATTTCTGCCAGTTTATCGATCTTCTTGATCCATATCTCTACATTCTCCTGTTTCTTGCCATAGTATGGCTTTATCTCGTCGATTTGTTTATCAAATGCCATTCGAAGAAGACTTTGACTTTGTGTTGTTGAATTAACTCCACTATTCGTCGTTGATGGTTGATAGGTGGCCAGTGGGATCATTGAATTGGTAGATTTCAAGGCAGAGATCTGATCTTTTAAGTCAGTTATATCTTGTGTTCGTTGGTTCTCGCATCGTGTCATTCATGCCTCAAGTCTCTCCATTTCCAGGCTCACTTGTGCAACTCGATGTTTAACCTCCTCCCTAAACTCTTCTTTCAATTCTTGAAATCCATTTTGAGTCTCCATTTGCATTTTCTTCAGCATTTGCATCACCAATTGGAGATCCGTCGTGGCTCTCGAAGCTTGTGCCGAAGGTTCGATTATCGCTGTTGTTTCCATCTCCTTTGGTTCCAATTCGCCAGGTGTACTTTGTTGTGATGATGTGGAATCTTCCTCTTGATCACTTGTGAATTGTAATAGTAAATCCGTTCTTTCTGGATTACTGCGTAATACTCGCTTGGGCATACAATATCAATAGACTTCCCAGCACGGAATGGTTGTTGGGTTAATAGAAATTGCTTGTCGTTGATGTTGGGTTACGTCGAGTCGGGTCACGGCACCAATGTGAGCGGGTGACTCGAAGAGAATGAAGATGATCAGTGCAAAGGGGATGATTTATTGCAAATAAATCAGAGCTATATATATCACAATGAACAAAGGTAAAGAGATGATGAAATACAACAAAAGGAAAATGATGAAACGAAAGATGAACAAAGAAACGAAGTGATGAAATGAGAGTGAACCAAGAAATGAAGTGATGAAATGTAGATGGACAACGAAAGTATGTCATCATATGTTCACATATGATAAAAGAACAGAGAACATATGTGAACATATATGACATATATGAAGAACAGAAAAACATATATAACATATATGAAGAACGAAGAAGAAAAGTGAAGAACGCCAAAGACACATGTATAGGACAAGCAAGAATATGTAACTACATAGAGGATGACATATATCATCCTCTAACAAATATTTTTTGGAAAGAAGCAAAAAAACATATTATGAATACAAAAACAAAAATGAACACCATCGTATAACTAATAGAGAATAAATCTAATGTCTTAGCATTAACCATCTTATTTGCTTTATTTTCATTTGAAGATATATAAGAAACCAATCTCTTCGTCTTCTTTGTTGAGCAGCATTCGTTAGCGTTATTGGCGGGACATATTTTGAGCATTAATCGTAGATAAAACATTGGTGTAATAATGCGTAAAAATCTAGTGGAAAAGCACATACACACAATTGATCAAGGTATAAAGTGCTTGAACGCTGACGTGTAATAATGAACAGATATTTCATGCATATCTTGTCTTGATTGATCATTTGTCCACACATTGAATCATAATTATCAACAGTAAGTTGATCTATCATGTAATCATTTCATCGAGTATTTATTTTCTATTGTGCAAATGATTGATAAAAAGACGTCAGTAATGCATTTATGATAGAATCGATGGTTGTTTTTTGAATCATTGTCTTTGAATGTAGGCGAATCAACATCCATATGAAGATCGAAATTACTCTCGTCACCATCAGTTTCGAAATAGTCCGACAATAGGTGCATAATTGTTTGAACTTGATGGTTCAATAAGTACGATTTTCATGTAAATGTTGCCATATTTTGAGAAATTTTCGATTCTTCTGACGGGAAACTTGTTTTTGTCTTCTCCCTAGTACGTTTTCATCCAATCGATGATTGCTGTTATGTAGAAAGACAAGAAAAAGCAAAACAGTCTTCATAAGTGGATGTTACATATATAGTATTTATACCAGTCCCGCAAAGAAAACGATACAGCAAAAGAAAAACAATGTAACAACTCTCGTATCATGACAACGAATAAAAAGATAAATAGAGAATGTATGATTGTATAGATGGATACACTAAGAGAAAGAAAACATTAATTGAACAAAAAAAGAATAAAAACTTCACATAACAAATAAATCAAAGAGTGCTAAGACTTAGAAATTCTTGACATATAGCCAAGATTTCATTTAACAAATAATGAACCAAAAATATTTTTCATGCTATTTTAATCTATTGAGGAAACAGTGAATTTTTGGAAATTGATGGTTTTTCAAGCTTTGATACTATTATTCATTATAGAGGTAATCAGTGACTACTCACTACAGATTATCGTGCCATACTATTTCCGAAGCAACAGATCAATAGTCTTCGTTAGCATAGAACTTCTAATAGTACTATAGGAGAGACACAAAAGTATGCTACGAAGTCATCCATAACCGTAGCTTAAAAATAAGCTTTTCATTTTCAACTGACACTTAAATCATGGAAATTATAAACATCTTGTTGAATGATCTGTTTGACATCAGTTTTTATCAATAAAACATGAAAACACACATTACGAAATCCAAAACTGTCATTAGTAGAATGTATGAAAAAAAGAGAAGCAATTAGAAAATAAGCTAACTAAATTTTCTCTATCTAATAATATTGAACCCTTTTGAATATATAGTAAAAAGGAAAGATTTCAGCATAATTCCTATTAGATTAAAATGCCAAACATGATAGAGCCTCTTTATTTCTACGAAAACGCTATTTCTACTCATGTCAATGATAATTTCGAAGTGACAAATGCCTTCAACTCAAAAAAGAATAATTGTATAGTCATAATATGGAGTTGCGCTTTAATGAAAAAGAAAGAATACAAAAGAAAGAAGCAGCGAAAAATTTTACTACATTTACTAAAAGGAAAGAAAAACCGAATGGGAAGACTTTGCCAGAAAAATAATTTCTAGAAATTGACTCGATAAAAATTTTATTTTTCAAATATAGTCACATGCGAATGAAGTTTTGATGACTTATTTCCGCTACTTATATGGAAACATTGTTTGCACATGTACATCAACGTCGGCTTCCGGATTAAAAGGTGTGAACTTTGGATGTCTTAAGACTATTGTCACTCCCGTAGCTGTGAATTCGGACTTACATTCTCCATTTTCATAGAGTTTTCCATCCCGTAAATCTGGTGGAAAACTGGAGGCTAGAATTTTTACGCATTCAGACTTTCTGCCTTTTCTGAGATTTTCGATAGCTTTTTTGGCATCATCACTTCGTAATGCTTCATGAAGTACAGCATTTTGTTTGTTCCTTGAAGAAAACGCAGTCTTCTCACATTTGGGGAGTTCTTTTTCATCGGGAAGAGAATAGTCTTCAACACAATTAGATCCTGGCTGGCCTGTTTTTTTAGATTGGTCAGATGCATGCCCTCTCGGATGACCCTTTTTGGTACCTCCATGTGGTTTTTTATCCTGAGAAGCATCAAGTATTTTTCCAGCCTGATCCGGTGTTGTACCTGTGTATTGTCTTACACCACCCATAGTCAAAGCATCTTTCTTATATTGTTCTAATCTGATGATATCAGAAGCTTGATTAGCAAGAATTTCCTTATTATTCTCCATTCGAGTAGCTGTATTTGCTCTTAATTCATTTGGATCTTTTCCTGTTTGTTGTGCAATTACATTAAACAAGCAGTTATTTTTTCCAGTATTACTGAGTGCAGGTTCTTTTCCCCCTGGTAAAGTCCAGTGACCTTGAGGATGATCAGCAGTAGGTTTATGATATTGTACTACTACTGGATCACCACCTTTACCATTACCAATAGTGCGTATTTCTTCCCCTTTTTCATCTAGAACTTTGATTGGCCGTCCCGTTACATCACTTAATGCTCTTAAATGAGCTAAACCAGCCTCTCCACCATTTTTCAATTCATCTATCATCGAATCTGCCTTTGCTACAGCTTCTGGATCTTTCATTCCTTTTTTAAATTCTTCAGGTATCCTTTTATTTTTGTCTCCATCTTGAGAAAATTCTATCCTTCTTTCTGCTTGATAATTACCAATCTGATCTTGTATACTTTTATCTATCCCCGCTGTTAATTTTTTCATGCCAAAATCAATCCCACGATGAGTAACGAGAGTGATTAGTTTACTTTGTATGATAGTGCACATATTCACGGATACACTATTTGCTAAATTTCGAAGCAACTCTTCTGGAGATTTACAACCTCTTTCTAATTCGACTTGTTCTTCGTCGATGTGAGTTCCATTAATGTCTATGTCTTTCTCTGATGAATCTGATACATAAGTTGACATAGTATAACTATGGTTTTGTTGTGTTATCCCGTTTCTTTTGTCATTTACTTGGCTTAGTGTATTTACTTGTTGTTGTTTATCGAGATTTTCTAATATTTTATCTATTTTTTGAGTTGTAGATAATTCATCTATTGCTTCATTTAAACGCTTTATAAATTTTGGCACAAATTCGATTAGTTCGTCTAAAGCTTGTACTGCTTCGGTAATTTGTAATATTGTCGATAAACCTTGTATCCTATTGGTAGCTATACCCTTTGCTATTCCTTTAGTTATAATTAGTAAAGGATGTTCTGGATCATTTTGAGGATTTAAGAGCTCCATTGCTTTCTTTTTAATTAAACTTTGATAGTAACTATTTCGCTTATAACCATCTAACTGCAACATTTTTTCAATATTCGAATTTTTCGATAGTGCTTGTTGTATAGGTTGTTCAACTAGGTTCATTACTAGTTCTTGTATTCTGGGCATCAAAGCTTTACTCACACCATAGTCTACAAGTTGTGTTGCTAATTCTTTAGCTATACCTTCAGCTAACTTGGTACCTATAGCCTTTGCCGCTATTTTCCATCCTTCTTTCACTGTTTGAGTAATTGCTCCCTTTACTAAACACTTAGCTCCTGCTACCACAGTCTTCGCAACATCTTTTATTGCTCCAAACCCTGCACATACAAGAGATACAGTTATACTAATAGCTTTTTGTATGCCATATGATACCCAGCTAAAACTTCTATTGATAATACAATCTTTCACTGCAGTGATAAGATCACTGATTCCTTCAGCCAATAATCCTATGGCAAAAGTAGTACCAGCACCGAGAGTAAATACTGCAAGAGCTGCTCCTCCTATGATTTGACCAAGACCAAGAACCGTTAAAGCAAATAAGGATCCCCAATCTATTGGTTTTACTTCTTTTACTAGAAAACTTCCTCTAAAACCATTATTTTTATATTCTTCTATTTCTTCTTGATATAGATTAATATCTTGATCTTCGGGTAATGATTTCGCTATTTCTATAAACTCAATTTCAATTTCCACTCCTTTTTCTAGTGCCTTATTAATAACTCCTTTTTCTCGTGTTTTCTTACTTTCTTCTAAACTTTTTATTTGTTGGTCAATTGTATCTATATCTTTTTTCTCTATGTCGAGCTGCTTTTTCTGATTTTTTAATATTTCTATTTCTTTATCAACATTAACACCGATTGCCATTTCTATAGTATGTTTTTGTATTTCAAAAAGAGTCATTTTATGAGAGACTTGTTCCGATAAAGCTTCTGAATTCGATGCATGCTGAATGATATGCAACATTGGCTCCAAGTTTTCTTCTATTATTCGTTTTGCTTCTTTAAAATCTTCAAGTGCATCTTCGATCTTCTGTCTATAATTCTTAGGATGTCCACCGTATTTAGCTATCCGTGCATATCCTCTATTATAAAAAGCATTTGCCTGAAAGTATTCGTCTAATTCTATTGCTTTAGTAAATTCGTCAATGGCTGCCTGTATGTCTTTCTTATTTAATAGTTCGTTACCAATTAATACACGAAAATATGGATTTTCAATTAATTTATCCGTTTCTTTATCAGCTAAAATTTGTTTTTCAAAGTCTTGAAATTTTTTTAATATTATTTCTTCTATATCGTTTTCATGCATTTTCAACCAAATACCAAATCTTTCTTCAACTGCTCTACCTTTAATTTTAATGATAGAATTCTGTTCATTTGTAATTTGATTGAGTAGCTTACAAAATTTTGCAAATAAATCATCTTTAATCGTTACATTTTTTATTTTTTTTTCTGCTGTATTGACTTCATTTTCTTCGTTTCTGTTTCGAATTTGTTTTAATTCATCAAAATTATAATCATTTTTCTCTAATAAAATAAATTGACTCGTTCCTTTATTACCAGTTCTCGATGTTCTACCAATATTTTGTTGTTCTACTCTTTCATTTGGTGGTAAAAATGTAACACATACATGTAATCCACCGTATTTTTCAATTTTATCGGTTTTAATATCTGTTCCTCTACCGGCAATATTAGTTGCAATAATTATTTCACCAGGTTTCAATTCTTCTTCTATAACCTTAGAATCATTATCTGTTTTATAAACTTTTATTTTGGATGGATCATATCCTATATGTTTCAGCCTGTTGGTTATTTTTTCAACTTCTTTAATATATTTCGTAATTACTAAAATTCCTCTACAATTATCAAGTTTATTTATGCAACTTTCTACTATATTATTATACCAATCATTTTCATTATCAGTGATTATTGGAGTTAATTCTTTGTATTGTTTTTGTCTAAAGGGTGGAATAATAACACAATCTACTGAATAGACTTTCTTTAATAATTCTCTCGCATTGATACTTCCAAGTGTTCCTGTCAGTCCGAAAATATTCTTTCCATACCGTTTAAAATAGGTTACATTTGAAATAAAATTAGTAGTTAAACTTTCTACAGTAATTTTTGCACCATGTTTTATTTGTAAAAATTGATGTAGTCCATTGTTCCAATGCATATTTTGCTGTACTATTCCTGTATTACTTGCATCTACCGGAGCAATTCTACCATTCCGAATAATATAATGTTTTCCATTTTGACACCGATATTTCGCATAGATAGCACTATCAATCCATTTTGTTAGCTGAATTTTAGTAACAAATTCTTTTAAGTGTTTGGGAATCTTTATTTCTGGAAAGTTATCAGGAATGCTTAGATCAATTTCTGATGTATCTGTGTTCTGCTTCATCTTTTCTAATCCTTCTTTATCACGAAGTACTTTTCTTATGTACATTTCGGTACATTTTTTTACGAAGTTTTCTTTAGTTCCTTCGATAGGATAAGCTTGCTTTGCAATATCGAGGTTTAACTTACCATTCTCATTAAGCATATCTAGCTGTTCTAGATAAAAAGTTTTCCCGTTAACTTCTATAATAGATTTAGCAACTTCTTCTATCTGTATCCATATTGTCGATAAAAGTGGTTCTAAATGATCCATTGCCGGCATAGGAGACGACAACATAATAATGTGATTTCTACCATCAATAAGCATAGAATCTACTTCATCAACTATAGCAACATCACATTTTCGATCACTACGAGTACCTAATTTACTGTATTCATCGCGTAAAATGTCACCTTGAAAATCGCCTGCTGCACCGTAAACAATATCGGCTTGATATCGTTTTTTAATATCGATTTCATCATTACCGTTATGAGATACTGTTAAACCGAACTTATTAAAAAAGTTTCTCTGTTGTTCTGATTGAGGTTTAGCCAACCCAGGTGAACTAGTAATAATATCTACTTTATGTCCTTCTAGAGCTTTAATTGCAGCTAGCATTGCTACTATAGTTGTTTTTCCTTCACCGGTATTTATTTGAGAAAGACGACCAGTGTTTTTCTTAGGATTCATCATTATTAAGACGGATAATAGTTGAATTTCTCGAGGGGGAAATTTACTGGTAATTTCTACAGCTCGTTTTACTACTGCTAATTTTTCATATTGAGGAACATCATTTGGAGTAGTACATTTCACTTCTTCAGCCCATTGTTTTATTTCTAATGATGTCCATTCTTTAATAATGTTAAAATTATTGAAGAATTTAGATTTATTCTCATAAGATTTTTTGACCTTTTCATAATCTGCGATCAAATTTTTGTCACATAAATATGAAATTTCATTACCTTTATTTAATTCGAATATTTCTGTTTTCAAATTTTCTAAATTTTTATCATAACTACCTTTAAAAGTTTGATAAATGGCTAAATCATGTATTTCCTTTGCCCAAGTTTTTGAATAAGATGGTTTTAAAATATCAACTAAGTTCTTACCTTTTATATTATTATCGTACTCTTTTAGATTATATTCATAAACTGGATCTAGAGCATGCAATAAATGTTCTAGTTTTTCATTGCAATCTATAAGATCTATTAATTGTTTGACGGATTTCCGGGACCAGCCAGATAAAAATAACTTTAGTAATTTTTTATTAAGTTTATTCATTAATGAATAATCTATATTGTGTATTTCGTTACTTCTAATCGATAAAAGTTTCTTTTTTAGAAGATGTTGATTCCATTCAGTAGATACAACGTTAAGTTGACTTAATAATTGTTCAATTTCATGATCAGTTATTTCGTTTGTTAATTGAATTAAATCTAGTTTTTCTTGTTTTTGAATGGAAACTGTTTGGTTCTCGTTTAATACTTTCAAAAGATTTTCTTCTACTGAATAAATTTCTTCTATTCCTAATGCTGTCTGTATTCGAAGTTTTAATTGATTATCATGGTGAAAATTGATTCTCTCTTTAGCTTTTATCACATATAAATATCGATATTTATTATCAAATAAATGTTCATCTTCAGGTAAAGCAATTGAGAATTCTAATCCATATTTAACTATTATATCGTCTTTAAGTAGTTCTTTTAAAGATTCTAATTCAATAGAATGATGATCAACAACTTTTCTTCTTTTATATGGTTGATATAAACTCAATGCATACATCTTTGGAAACGTATTTTTACGATGGTTTAAAGCTTCTTTTTGAGAAATAAAATTGTAGGTTTCAAAATTATCAATAAAATCTTCTTTTTTATCTCTTAATTCTATTCCCATAATTTTCATATTAGCTAAAACAAATACTCCACAATTGTAATCATCATATTGATCACAAGATCTATGAAATTTAAAATCAATACTATTTATATTGTCTGTTAGTATCATCTTCACTTCTTCTCTTTCGTTCATTTTATTTTGTTCTCCTAATGAATCCTTATATAATACAATATCTTTTTCTTTATGATGTAGAATCACTAAAGTTATCCAATGATTACCAGAAATATTTAAAGGAATAATCGTCGATTTGCGATCTCGCTTATATTCAGTTAAAACTTCGGTTAAAATAGTGCGCAAGTTTCTGTCATCTTGTTGACCTAAGGCTTGAGTAATTCGGAAATTTTTAGTAAATTCTTTCATCCATTCCGAGGATATATGTGCTATATCTTCTGCACTATACCGATATGTTGTATTCGCTTGATTATAAGCATTTTTAATAGAAACAGTTGCGCATGAATCTAACTTATGTTTATGTTTTAAATAAATAGAATAATTTGGAAATTTTTTACTTAAAAGTATCCCAATCAATTTATCTGTTAATTTTAATTGCCAAATCTTAATACTTTTGTTATCTGGAATATCATTGCTTAAAAAATCTTCTATACTCTCTGGTGTTAAACCATAATTTTGTAAAACACCAAAAAATGCTATCAATTCATTAATTGTTGTGCCTTTTTTTACCCTGTGTAAAATATGATTGATGATTTCAGTTCTATATGGTAGATATTCGCTTAATGTTCTTAAATTTTCATCAGAATATTCTATAGTGAAACGTTTTAATGTTTCGTTTAACCAGAATTCTCGTAATTTGACATAAAAATTTCTATTTTCATGTTGTAGAATATCTAATGCTTGTTCGCCTAATTGTAAGATCATTAGTATGTCGTTAACGATCTCAAAATCGAAATGATAAGTATTTTGTTTATCTATTAAAATTTGTAAAATATTTTCTATTGATTTTCGATCATTGATAGATTTAGATAATTTATCAATATTTTTGCGAAATTTTTCTAATTGAAATTCATCTATTCCTTCCGTTGTATCAGTTTCTCTGAATGCTCCAGCTAATAATTCACTAGATAATATTTCCTTTTGCCATTCATTCTTTGAAAATTCATTAAATATAGCTGTATCAATTTTTTGTCGATTCAAAAATGTATTATTGAGTACATCTAATAAATGAAACTTTTCTAAAGCATTTGAATTCGTTGAAATATATTGATCTAACGGTTCAAATTCTTTATCAAAATATTTTTCTAGACTAGTTGCTCGGTTTTTAAATATTTCGTAATATTTCGATAGAAAATCACTAGGCAAATCAGTTTTTTCAATACTTTTTTTTAAACCCCGAAAGACAATTTTATTTAATAAATCTTCATCGCGATTGTTCCTTGGTTCTAATGCTACTATTAATAATGAATCAATAACTACTCGAGAAATTTCCGAATTCTGACCACTTCGTTCTATTACTATGGATAAAATCTCTGCAATAGAAAGTCTTAATTGTATATCATTATCTTTAGTAATTAAGAAATTCGCTATGTTTTCTAGTACTGATTTTGGTATCTGTTCTTTTCGAGCAACTAATATTTTTGTAGCATAAATTAAATTGTATTTCAATGATCTATCTTTGACATCTGTCAGTAATCGTTCCCATAAACCTTGTATTACTTCATTAGGTATTTCTATTCTTTGATCGAGACCCACAACAATAATACCTACTACACTAGCAATATCAATGAGCTTTAAATTTTCCTTGATTTTATTGAATATAATTTTGCTTTCCGTATCCTTTAAACTCTGTATAGTATATATTTGTAATAATATGTCACTAACCTGCTCATGAAGATCTAGCTTTTCAGAATTACCCAAAACATCAATCAATAACATTACGAGTTCTTCAGTAATCGTATATCCTTCTTCGATGCTTTTACTCAATTTCTCAAGACTATTCTTATTAATTACTAGTTTCTGTATATCATCAAGTTTGTGTAACTCATAAGGTAAGGTACACTTTTCTTCTTTTCCATTAATGATTCTTCTGATTTCAAATTTATCGAGATCTACTTTTTTTACACTGTTCTCTATAATCCTTATTATCTTTGCTCGTAGATCACCATTAGAGGTAGTAAAGACTATGTTTAATAAATCCTTCATGTTACCAGAAATAAGTTCTCCTCCTTGTTTAAAATCAGATATTTCATTTAATAAAATCAATGCCTTTTCTTGATCAGTATGAATTCGATGGATTATCAACGGGATAATATTTGATAAATCTGCATCTGTGTCTTTATTTATCAACATTCGAATATCTTCTGTGCTAATATTTTTAATGTCATCCATACACTCCGCTATTCCGGCCAAATCAATTTGAAAACCTTGTTTTGTATAATTTTGGGGTAATATTTCTATGAATGCTTTGAAACAATCTGTTCTTAATTCGAAATCGTATTTAATTAGTATTTCTAATGTTTTAACTGTGTCGAATGTGTGATTTCGACTATCACTCACTATATTCTTAAGAGCTTGTTTTCGTTCTGTTATATTTTTTCTTGAATTTCTTAAAATATCAATATGATTAGATTGTTTTTCTATTAATTTAATTAAATTTCTTGCATATTCATTATTTTTTGTAGAAGATTTTATTTTCTCAATAATATTCGATGAAATAATCTGTTCATTATTGACAGTAATTAATAATATATCTAAAATATCATCATTGATTGATTGTTCTATTATATTTTGAATATCTGATAAATTAATATATTGACCTTTAATTAATGATTTACATATACTAAATATATTTGTTTGATTTTGTCTATTGTTTGAAAAAGATTTAATATAATGTTGAAATTTTTCGACAAAAAAATGAGGTAATATTTGTATATCATGATCAATAATTTGAGAAAGAATTTTACTAGTTGTATTTTCATGAAAAAATATTATTAATTGTTTAAAACAATTCAAAGTTAATTTATTTTTAACTTTAACTTGTTCGAAACAATTGTTAAGAAAATTTTTATTACTATTTAAACATTGTTCTTCTAATTCAATAGATTTAGTTATATATTCAAGATTATTAGAATAGAATTTACATGATTGTAAAACTTTTAGTGCTTCACTTCTTATTTGTTGGTCATCATAATCGATTAATATTTGATACATAAATCTTAACAAACTAGGATGTTTTATTAATAATAATTTCTTACTAAAATTTACAATTAACCACGATTGTTCATATGATATTTGTGATAATATGTTATTTAATATGTATTCGATTTCTTCTTCTGTTTGATTATCTTTTGATAAGTCAATGAAGTTCAATATTTTGATGATAGCTACGATTACTTTTTTATTTTCTGTTGTTTTTCCTATTTCGAAAATCTTCTTAATAGTTTCCGATGAAAGACTATCTTTTTCATTTGATTGACAATTTATTACTTTTTCTCCTAATAAAACAATTAATTCATCAATATTAATTATTTTACTAATCTCTATTTTATTAATATAATAATCAAGTTTTTGTCGAATATTACGTATTTTATAATCAATATCTATTAATTCATCATATTTTGTTAGTGACTTTCGTTGATTTTCTAATATTGTTTTACGATCTTCGAAAAATGTTTGTTGACTATTTTCTCCCAAGAATTTTATAATTACGTCGAAGTCGGCGAGTGTTACTAATTTAGGAATTAATTTTTCCATACGTATCAAAAATTCTACTTGATCTTTTAGAGCAAGACATAAACAACCTTTTGTTTGACTATTTCTACTATCTTCCTTTAATTCATTATCAAATTTATAAACTGCAGTTGCATATCGTTTTGCATTTTTCTCACTCTGAAAATATTCTGTTATTATTTTTTGTTTATCTTCATCAAATTCTTGTCCTCTTTCTTTCAAAATAATAATTATATTTATTAAAACTTCCCTTAAATCTATTCGATCATGACCTCTTGGTTCAAAATTTTTTCGTTTTAATATTTCAATTAACTTCATAAATTTTGCAACTTCTAATTTATATTCATTGTCTTTATTAACAATTCTTTGTAAACTAGATAAAATTCTTTGTAGCTGAGATTTTAATCTCAGTTTAAAACTAAGACTTAATCCAATTTCGACTATATTTTTATCAAAATTAGTTGATTGATCATTTTCACAACAAAATTTTATCGCTTGAAATTTTCTTTCGAAATCATCATTATTTCTATTTTTGAAAAATTTCATTAAGATTTCCACATTATTAAGAGCTAGAGATATATCACTACCATGAAATGTAAATTCTTCTCTATTTTTATGCTCAATCAATTCGACTTTTAAATGTTTAAGGATATTTTCTTGAATAAATTTTTTAAATTCCTTATTTTGATATACATATTCTCTAGATTCTAATGAATCTTTAATAAATACAAGAAATTTTTCTCTTGATTTAATTATACTGAATGCTATCCAATGTTCATTTTGTTTATCGATATAGTCTTTTTCTTCTCCTAGTATATTACAAATTGCAAAGAGTGAAGATTGTTTTTGTGTAATATACTCTTGCATCTCTTTAATTTTGAAACTCACACTATTTATATATCTTTCGATAGTATGTTGCAAATCATTAGGGTTATCAATAATGTAAAAAACTTGTATCATACTTGATGCCGATGACATCAGTGCAGATAAATTACCCAACAAATTGTTCGTTGTCACAGATAATAGAGTACAATGCCTGTTTTATTATAAATATTAATATTTTTGGATATCAAAAGTTTCAATTGTAGTTATAATAAGTTCAGTTACCAATTGTTATAGTTGTTACTGAGTATTGTTAAATTAATCACCAATATAAACTAGAATAGTTAAAACTTTTTAGAAATAAACATTTATATGTTATGTTTAGTATGAATCTATGTTAGATCAAAGGGCGAATAAGGCTGTAAGGCCTCGTTATCTGTATATGTATAAATATAATGTAGAGCGTCTGATTGTGTATTATCGGGACAAGATTAACACACGGATGTGAAACTTTACAGAAAAACAGCCTGCAATATGCATGAAAACTCGCTAATATCCCATGTCACGAATACCGGATCACTTTTAGCGGTAAACCAGTCGAACCGCCAAAACCGGCGGTTAACCGGTAAAACCGGACAAACCAACAGTAAACTGCGGTTCACCGATAATCTTCCGATGAACTGTATATAAAAGAAAGAGAACGGTTATACAGAACAGAAAAAAAAAGATATATGTATATATGCATGTACATGTGCTGCATTATTTATTTTGCTTTTTTATTTGCTAAAAGACATGAATACATCTTAACGACGATAAAGTTCAAGTAAGTATTATTTTTTTTATATTTAATTTTTTAATATTTACTTTTTGGTGTACTCAAAAAGTGAGTACACTTCTAAAATCGGTCAGTGTGTCCGGCCGTTTACACGATAACTCTAGAAAACTACATCCGATTGAGCTGAAATTTTGTATACAGTATTGTCTCATCAATATCTCGGTCGAGTTCGAAGATGAGAATGATCGGCCTAGAAATGGTTGAGTTATCGAAAAAACTGTCATTATTGACCAGACCAGACCATCCTGGGGGGGGGGGGGGGGGGGGGGGTACAGGGATTTTTTCAAGAAAAAATTTTTTCTCAGAATCATTTACAAAATATGTGAATCAACTCAATTTTTAACGCTGATTCCGAATATGACTTTAATTTTGAACCAAACCGTAGTCTTCTCATGAAATATCGCGTAAAAAAGGTCTCAAATGCACAAAATTTGTATGAGGGAATCCATGGGAAACGTCCCACTATATACATGACCATCTCAGAATTGGCTCAAACTTTCAGGATTTATAGAGCTCGACGAGCTGATCATTTTGGTATAAAATAATACTAAGTTTGAATATACTTTCGCTTAAAACAAGCCAAAATACAGTTATATGAATTTAGCATAAAATATGATAAAACTGAAAAAACCTTGGTTTTTTAGAGAATATTCCGGGGACATTTTCTTCCTTATTTTATAAACAAAAACCCATAATCTATATATATTTTGATAGCCCGTCGTTGGCTCTTTCAAACCGTATAGTACTCGAATAGTTCAGGTTAGTATAGCGATTTTTTTAAAGACAAGACACTTGATTGACCACTACATAAACTTTCTCTCCTAACGACAAGACCCAGCCGGATTTGGGAGAGGGGTGGTATAGTAGGTATAGTAAAGCGTCACTTGCTCTATCTTCTGGTACGTAAGGCTCTTCGCGCCGTTTCGATTTTCGTCTGCTAGAGAGCCTAAATGTTTATTTGCTCATGTAATAGGACAAATTTCACTTCTCATTCGAGATTTTTTCGAAGAAAAACTCGATGAAATAATTTGAAAATTTCAATCCAAATAGATCTCAACGAGTAGAGAAAGAAGTCTGTCAAAGTTAACGAATCATTATGTTTTCTTGTGTGTCATCTTATGGTTGTAACATATGATGCATGCTTGAACGATATTCAATGTTATTTATTCAATATTCAATTCCATTATGAGACTATGTTGATGTTGGTGTAAGTTAAATAGATTTATCTGAACTCGAATATTCTCATTTGAAAATGCTAAAACAACAAGAATTTGAGATAGTCATTCATGAATCTAGCACATTTTACGGAAAACCAAGTCCGTTCTAAATCATTTGATCGAGTTTTTCTCGAAAAAATCTCAAATGAGAAGTGAAATTTTTCCTATTACGTGAGTAAATAAACATTTTGGCTCTCTACCAGACGAAAATTGAAACTGCGCGAGGAGCCTTATATACCAGAAGATCGAGCAAGCGACGCTGTACAAAACCTACTATACCACTCCTCTCCCAAATCCGGCTGGGCCTTGTTTGTTTATAAAATAAGGAAGAAAATGTCCTCGGAATATTCTCTAAAAAACCAAGATTTTCCAGTTTTATCATATTTTATGCTAAATTCATATAACTGTATTTTGGCTTGTGTTAAGTCAAAGTACATTTAAACCTAGTATTATTTTATACCAAAATGATTAGCTCGTCGGGCTCTATAAATCCTGAAAGTTTGAGCCGATTCTGAGATGGTCATGTATATAGTGGGACGTTTCCCATGGATTCCCTCTATCTAGAAACTAAATTGTCTAGATATGTTTCAAATAACTAGTGGTTTTGGGGTTTCCCAGATGCATGGTTTTTTAGTTAATAAAAAGAACTATTGAATGGTAAAAATTCGAATTCGATAGCTATTAATAATGGTGAACTATTATGAAAATACTGACGTCTGTATCTATCGTATATCTCTTATAGATTCATGAGGTTGTTTACGATCGTATTCCCGCTAGATGCAAACACAAATCCATTCGAAAATAATTTGTCTTGCCTAGTTTTTTGGCGTACTCAAAAAGGGAGCACACTTCTACAATCGGTCAGTGTGTCCGACCGTTTGTTTACCTAATAACTTTCGAAAGGAGGGTCCGATCGTGGTGAAATTTTCTATATAATTTAGTCTCATCAATATCCCAGTCGAGTTCGAAGTGGAACTTGATTGGACGATCGCACTCTGAGTTATTGTAAAAATACTAGTTTTTCCTTACGTTTTTCAATGGGAAGATCGGTATATCACCGTTCTTGTAAGAAACTTTTCTATCCGAGTCGAATAAAACCCCAGTTGTTATACACCATTCAATAGGGAATTTTACGCGCTACAAAATAGTATATAATTTACAAAGAAATGAGGGGGCTAAGTTGCCTAAATGGCAAACTTAATTATACAGGAAGTGGTTCCCACGTTGTCAATGGTATTGTTGACTCACAATTAGAGCTCTACCCTACGATCACAGATATGTTACTTCGAGGTTTTCTAGGTTGGAGAGCTGCAATTTTCACTCCATTTGTCCCGAAACTCCACTGGTTGAGCAGTAATCAATAAAAACCAAGTTATGATAAAAAACGTTGTCTTAGGGTATATGAAGGCGGACAATTTGAATATGAGCTGTATTCGGCCTTAAATGCTTTCGAATGAGTAACAGCCAACAGAAATTGTGCTCATGGAATAGGTTTCTCCTGATAATTTTGATGACCAGACATTCTAGAATGACTCGTCTCTCTCATTCACTTTTTGTAGTACACCTAACTTTCGGATAAAATCCGAAGTTTCCGCATTTATTCTCAATCCTGTAAGGATGAGTATTGGCAACGGAAATTGCACGTCGGTTTGTCCGCGCTCTGATTGGTCAATTTTTTCAGCCAATCAAAAAACAGCTTTTCTAGAACTGATAGATATTCATGTAATTTATAATGGGATATCCTTGGATCCTCAAGTAGTGTAAAATTTTTATAAGGGTTGACCGAAGGGTAATCGAGGTCGAGGAATCCGAATCTGATGTTAGTTTTTCGAGTTTTTTTTCGAATCCATTTTTTTACACAAAGGATCAGTTTTTTTACAAAAAAAAACTTTTTTATAAGGGTTGACCGAACTGTAAGTGAAGACGAGGAATTCAAATCTGAAGTCAACTGTATAAATATTTTTTGAAAATCAACTTTTCGGACAAACAACAAATTTTTAATAAAAAGTATTTGTTTTTTATGAAGTTTGATCAAAGGTAGTTGAGGTTGAGGAACTTAAATCTGGCTTTGGTGTTTTAATTTTATAACTATATAGCTTGATGGTAATTTAAAAACACGTTTTATACGAGGAAGAGCTGAGCGAATCTTTAGACGAGCGTTACTTGTAATATATGTATAAATGTAGGGGCTCAACGGTTACCGTGCGCGGTACCGTAGATTTTCAGCTGCTATTATCAATCAGAAAATGACGGGTATCCACAATGAAAATTGCTCATTGATGTGTCTGCGTCTGAGTGGTTAAAAAATAGTGCGATTGGATTTGAAAAAAGTGGTTTTTCGTTATTGTACATGAGAAGCATACTGTTCTTGGTAGTGTGTTTTAGATTATTAGAGATGTTTTATTCGGCGATAGGGGTAAGCAGTATTGTTTTCTTATTGTGTATCGTGAACGGATCGGTATGGAAAACAGAAATTGCTTGTCGGTCTGTCTGCGCTCTGATTGGTCGAAAATGGAACTCTTATCACTCGGTTAAAGTAGTCATGTTTTCAGGGCGAAGAACTCGAATCTAAAGTTAATTTTTCTTGAGAATTCTATTGATCGGCTAGGAATCAAAAGAAACTGAGCTTTCAAAAAAGCACCTTCGTAGTGATCATTCGGGCCCGATGGTTTGTATTTGAGTTTGATTTGCCTCAACATCGATTCGTCGATCAGAGGACGATAGAAATCGAGTTCTGGCAGAAAGATTCACCAAAGTATTCTGGTAAAAGAATTTTGCAACAACTGTGTGTGTGACGAGAAGCACTATTCTCAACACTAAAAAGATGAGTCTTCACAGCGTTAAACGTTTGTCGGTGCTTTTAATGATGCTTCATCTAACTTGACAAAAGGTTTTGTAGGTTGAGGAACGCGATTCTAAAGAGAATTTGTAGAAAATTGAAAGTTGATTTTCTGAGTCAAAGGTATGAATGGATATATCGAAAGTCTATTTCGCATTTACGTCTTCTCGAGTGTATAACCTTTACGTGTGCTTGATCGTAGATGAAGATTAATAGAATAGAATGGAGTTCATGTTGAGCAGAAATGAAAGGGAAAGGACAGGTTTGTGAGAGTGATGGTAACAGTTTGAAGTAGGGCAGTACGAGCAAGCTGAAAGTTGTAGTGTGTACGTTGAGGAAGGAAGCGTAAGATAGTGGGGTGCGGCTAAAGATGAGTTGATGCAACCAGATGCGGGAAGGATTAAGAACAGAAAGACTAATCAAATTTGGTGATGCATTAAATGTGAATGAAACATGTTCTTGAGAATGTGACAATGAGTAGCTGGGAGAGGAGAGCAAGTAGTGGAAAAATAAATAGTAAGATTGATATATTGAGGGAAGGGAGATGGGCAGGAAACTTTTAAAGTGATAGTGAGAGATCTGAATGGGAGCGGTGTGGACAGAGAAATAGTGATCATGGCCATTTGGATAGTGAAGAGTATGATAGTAGGACGAAATGGTGAGGTTCACACGGTGAAGGTGAAAAGGGTAGGGAAGTAGAAACTATGGTAAGAAGCGGAATCCGGAGCCGTGTGAATAAGAAGGAGGAGGATAATAGACAGGTTGATTGTAGAGGGGTAAGGTAATGAAAGGACAGAAGGTTAGGTTGACCAAGTATATATGAGGCGAATATGCAGACGAAGATTGTAAGATGATAGAGTTTAAACGGTACCAGTGATGAGAACGATGTCAGTAGAAGAAATTGGAGTAAAAGGATGACATTAGTGCGATAAGAGCGAGGCGGAAGGAGAGAAAGAGACTATGTGGGCGATGAAGATAGGTGAGAGGAGAGCTGCATGAATGAGAGGTAATATAGTGGTAAGTAGATTGAATATGAGAAGGTGAGGTGTTGGGAATAATTATAGCGACATTGACACAGTGAGATTGAATGAGATAGGGAAGCTGTAAGATGATGGCGAAGAGTTTGAATTGAAACGGTACGGGTAAGAAGGGCGACGATAGTGGCTGAATTTCGAGTAAAAGGGTAAAGTAGATGGATAAAAAATGTTGAGGCAGAAGACTGAGATGAGGCGAAAGGGGAAGTATGAGCTAAGAGTGACAGTGACAGGTGCGGGTTGAAGCGATACAGATGAAGTGGAAGATGAGAATAAGTAGATTGAGAATGGAAGAGTGAGGCTGTCAAAGAGGTAAAGCGAGAATGATATATGTAGGATAAGATGAATATGGGCGAAAGATCGTGAAGGTAAGGACGAGAAGTTTAAATACGATGGGTACGAGTCATTCGAAAAGTGATAATGAGTAGATTGTAGATAAAAATGTGAGGTAGAGGAAAATATTGCTATGAAACGATGGCAAATGTATAAAGGTGACTTGTGAGGAGAATTTGTGGAATTTGTTAGAAGTTAGAGCGGGTAAGTAAATAGATTTAGAGTGAAAGAGTAATGTAGAGGGAAGAGTAAAAATGAGGGTGAGGTAGTTGAAGGTAGGAGTATCAGGTTACTGTTACTTTACCAAGTAACTTGTAACTGGAATTCGTTACCAGTTGCCTAATAATGGTAACTGAAAATAGTTACTTTTACTCGGTAAAGTAACTATTCAGTAATCGTAACTGCCATCCTCTAGTTGAAGGCGAGGGTGAAGCAACTGATGTGAATGTAAGAGTGAAATGTTATATATGCGGGAGAACCGAAAAGTGGTATCGCAAGCTATTAAGTTGTTAAGTCGGAAGATCCAAAATACGAATGAAAAGTCGGAATATGAAAGATCGAGCCGACTTTTCGACTTCTACCTCTTCCGTCAAAGCAGGATAACTTTTGCGGTTTGGGAGGTTTTTCTGAGTAGCGGTAACTTATTGCTGTGCTATATTTTGTTGCCTTTCAGGATTGAGATAAGCGAGGCCCGATGGGCCGACGCGTTACTTGTTATATTTATTGTTTAGAAATTTATTAAATTAATTTTTTTAATTCTATACCTTTTCAGATCGATTTTTTATTATTTATTATTTTTAGATTTTTTTTTTATTGGTGTTATTACTTTTTTATATAAATTTTTTAAAATTTTTTTTTTGAATTTCTCAATATTTTTTGGTTATTTTTTGCGTTTTTACTTTTTCTTGTATTTTTATTTTGGATGAAATAAAAATTATATGAGTCTAAAAATATGTGTTAATTGTCGCTATACAAACATTCAGAAAATAGAGTCAAATGGTATTGGTCAGTTGCATATACTAGCATCGGTTAACGCCGGTATACCGAAAAAAACCGGCGGTATACCACGGTTTACCGGACAAAACCGCCGGTTTATCGCGGTTTACCGGGTGAACCGCCGGTTTTGGGAGCCGGTAATCGGACTGGTAAAACCGCGGTTAACCGCCGGTTTTCAACACATGGGATGCTAATAGTATGTTTTTCTGATCCGGTAAAAGCGTGGAGTTTATTTTATTGAGGTTAATTGTGATCGATCATCCTACTATTTATCAAATTTTTCTTTGCGAATAAAGAATTTGAACACGATACTATCATCGAAAAACTATCTCATTTGGCTAAAATGTGGTGCATATCCCATTTTTGTAGTTCAAATATAAATGGCTTACGTTATATTATCTAAGTAGCTACATCGAAATCTGTATAACCTTTTACAAACAAAAATTCAGAATAAATATTATTTACCTTTCTTTTTTTGCTTTTTTTCTTTCTTCACTCTGAGTTCTAGTTAATATTTAACTTTCAAGTGTTTCGTGTAGATAATGACAATCAATAATGAGTAAATCTACAAATAAAAATATTCTTATTAATTCCTCGTAACTTTCGCATTTATTTTTATTATGAAATACATAAAAGCTATATAAATAGACCTGTAATATCTATAATAAAAGTTAATTTCTTTATATAAACCATTTCCTTTCGATATCCTTTATCATCGTTATTGCCAAACAAATTTTGGTAATGAATCATTGCTACCAACAAATCCCATTGAAAAAAAGTAAGATTATGTAAGATTTTATCAGATTTCAATCGAATTTTTCTGCACCAAAATCAAAATTATAATTGATTTAAATCTGTCCAAATCAACAATAATTTGATTTTTACTCAAAAATAATTTTTGAAATCTGGTACAGAGATGGACGAGTTGCGGTGTGACACCGCCCCGTCCCGCCCCGCCGACGGGGCGGTGACGGTGTACTACAAAATTTCGCGGTTTCCCCGCCTCTAGATTATCCAGGAATTTTTAAACATATTCATATTTCTAAAGACATCTTTAAAAAAAACACTTTCAAATCTGTAGACGCGTAACTATTGGTTGTAAGATGTATCCAGTACAATGCTAGGTTGACAATGTGTGTATTTGATGATCAACCCTTTGGTTACGGATCATCCCTATATGTAATTTGAACTTCTGCAGGTATTGTACTCTATATAATATCATTTAGACTTTATCGAAAGGATTCCTCGTTTTTCTCTATTATTGGCAACATAATTGGGCCATCACCTTGCATTACTATTTGTATATGTGCTCTCTTTCACATTCTGACGTGTCGATTTCTCGCATGCTATCTGGTTTTAGTAAACCTGATGTGTTGTCTTTCATTTCACTTTCAACAGATGTCTTCATGTAAATAAAACTTTGATTCTATAATAGAAAAAACTCGCATCTTTGTATATATGTTCTCATTGAATCGAAGTAAACCTTATTATGCTTTAACCCTTTCACCACGATGGGACCCACCGGTGGGTCCCACTTTGCATTTCATATTCTAATCTCGAAATACGTTTTATTAAGAAAGCCTGGTAAACCATAAGACGCAGCGTGAAAAGCTCTATGATCCTCATAGTAAAGCTTATTTTAATTGTCTAACTTTTGTTTTGAAAGAATATAAAACTCTGTCTGACTTGTTTTCTACGTTAGGAAAACATCATTTTTTTCCACACGAATGTGAAATTTCATGTTTCCTATTTGATCTTTTTATCATGGAATATGGTTTCGTAAGGAAAAATAAAATATACTACAAGATGCAGCGTGAAGCGCTCTACAACCTACATCGTAAAGCTTATTACGATTGTATACCTTTTCTTTTCAAAAAAAGAAAAATTCTGTGCGATCAATTTTTGTAACCTCAACAATTGGTGCGACACAGTTTTGCTTTTTTTTGCATACAAAAGGTATACAATCGAAATAAGCTTTACGATGTAGATTGTGCAGCGTTTCATGCTGCATCTTGTGGTATATTTTGTTTTGTATTAAAACGAATTTAGAGATGTTACTTTCTATGGAAATCGAATCGTGGTGAAAGGGTTAAGTCTTTATACAAACATTTTATTATTCATATTCATTACGAAAAACTTTTTCTCGAATATATCAACGTGTACAAATAATGATCCACATGAAATTCAGATGGATAGCGAGTAATATTGGAGGATGAGTGACAGATTGCTCTGAAGATTATCATACTTTAAAGCACTTTTAAATGCTCTTCTATACTAATAAAACTTATTACACCCTATTGTAGAGCAAACAATGAAAGATTCTTCTATAGAGAAAAGCCCGTAACCAAAGGGTTAATTCGAGAGGCACTAGATTAAATCCTGAACAAATTAATAATGCTATGTTTTTACGTTCAGTAAAAAAAATGAAAGATTATAATTGTTTTCATTCTTTAATGTTTGTTTTTCTGTTTTGAAATTATATTGATGTATTTAAACTATGTTTTTTATCTCATGAAATCAAATAGTAATTATGAAAATCTAAATGAAAAGTTTCTATATGAAAATATTTCGACGGGGCGGGGCGGGGCGGTGACGGTTTTAGTACTAGGCGGGGCGGGACGGTGACGGTGTGGAAATTTATCAACGGGACGGGGCGGGGCGGTGGTGGTGTGACTTTTTTGCCAACTCGTCCATCTCTGATCTGGTATAATTTCAATTTTAATCAAAAAATAGATCATTTTAATCGAAATTCTACTTGATTTAGAGAGTTAGTTTTGATTAAAAAATAATCTTCTAAATCAAGTAGAATTTCGATTAAAATGATCTATTTTTTGATTAAAATTGAAACTATACCAGATTTCAAAAATTATTTTTGAGTAAAAATCAAATTATTGTTGATTTGGACAGATTTAAATCAATTATAATTTTGATTTTGGTGCAGAAAAATTCGATTGAAATCTGATCAAATCTTACATAATCTTACTTTTTTTCAATGGGATATGTGTAATATTTTCTCTTTCAACACTCTTGTGATTTCATTGACGAATCTATTATTTTTTCGAAATGTAATATATTAAATCACGTAATATGCTGCAGCACACTTTGTTGATCATTCAATACTGATACCTATTGGTTCATAATTCAACCATAGTTCTTATTCTTTCTTGCCACAAGCACGAAAATCGAACATATTGTTGATTAAATAATTGATGCTGTTCTATCGTATAATTGTCGCTGTGAAGCATGATATCTAATAATAGGAGCATTGTTCCTAGTAAATATATTTTTGAACAACAAGAATATCGAGAAATATAAATATTTGTGCATTTTTTTAAAAAGTATTTGATTCTATTCCTACATGAACTATAATATGTCATATTTTATGAAGCTATTATTAAAATTCTTGTATCAGTTTCGGTTTCAGTTATAATTTCGGAAAATTGTAAGTCGAACATTTGATTTAAACTGGTAGCTTCGAATGTCGTATACCTCAATCACATCAGGACAATCATGTCACAGTCTAGGACGTTCTTTTTAAATAAAAGAGCTTGGTAGATTATTGTCAAGCTTTTATGTATTATTTAGATCGAGATTTTATAGAAATTTTTTTAACAATGTAATAAAATGAATTCTTCACGGAAGAAATAGAGTATAATATGAGCGATGAGTTGGAAAAATATCGACTATTTGTTCCTCATTTTATAGTTTCATGTGATTATAGTAAATCTTTTTCACAAAGCCTAATGATATCTTCGTCAAAGAATACGAGTTCTCGACTAATATTTTGTTAAAGATACAATTGAATCTTTTCATCCTATAAAAAACTAGACAGTAATTTTGTGTAATTCGCTTTACTCATTGTCATTCTGGAGTAGGCGAATTTCGGTTGAATTCAGTTTTTTCTCTTCTACTTTCTGCTGATTTCTTTCTTTCTCTAAATACGGATAACACCATTCTTCATTGTTCACATTTTCTTCTATATTTTTAAGGATAGCCTGATATTTCTCCTCACGAAAATGATCGCTCGCCTTCTGTTTTGCTGTTTCAGCTGTGTCATAATCTTCGTTTCTGAGAAAAGCCCTAATCACTAAAACGAAAGAATCAAAAATTTTGTTCACTGTACTAGCATCTAGCAATTTTTTTTGAGCAGCCTTATCAAATTTTAATAAAGCTTCATCATATTTCTCTAGTGCTTCTTGTTTTTTACGATCTTTTTCCAACTCATATCCGTCATTGTACAACTCAATTCCTTCCGTATTCAATTTTAACACCGCTTGAACCGGATCTTCGGCTAATGACTGAGTATTTGCACTAGTTCTTTCGTTTGATGGTAATGATGGGTTCGCATTAGTCGATGTACTTGTCATAGTGTCTTGGCTGAATGTTGTTGCTGATCTCGCTCTTTTCGCTTCGTCTTCTTTCATTGATGAGTTCATTCCTGTCGAGGAATTCGATTTCTTTGTTAAGTTTACCTTCTTCCCTTCATTGGGCTTGTCCAATAGGTTATAAGTTATCTCCACCGTCCTCGATGATTCGTCCACAATTTTGCTTTATATTCGCATCCTTCTAAGCAAAGCTTTAAAGTCAGTTCAGTCATAGATGATCACATAGCAGATGAATTTTTTATATCAATGCTTTTTTCACTTCTTTCGTATATTTCTCAACCAAATGTTTATATTTCCTCACTCGAAATTATCACATAGAGAATGGATACACAATAGTAAGCTTCTCTACAAAATTCTCACCGATATTAGAGATAAGATTAACTACGGAATAGTCGGTCGATGATAATACGGCAAATGACTTCTTCCAAGTACCCTCCAATTCGTCTGTTTGAAATTGATTCAAGACAAAGGCTCTGATTTGCTCAGCCGATAAATGATCACATGGAAAATGTGATCATAATAATATTCATTCCAGCTCCTTCGTTTGATGATAATAATAAGTTCGCACTAGCTAATGTGCTTGTCGTAGTAACTTGATTCGACGTAGTTGCTGGCTCCGCCTTCTTCTCTCCGTTGGATTCAGTCGATGGGCTGACAGTTGTCTCCTCCGTCGTCGGTGGTTCCTCAACTACGACTCTGCATTACATTTGCTCCCTTCTAAGCAAAGCTTTGGAGTTAGTTCCCTCATCGATGACCACATCGAAAATGAATTTCCTATATTAATGTTCTCTCCATCTCTTTCACACATTTCTAAAGCAAAGGTTTCGATTTACTCAGTCGCTAAATGATAGCATGGAAAATGAATACCTAATAGGAAGCTTTTGTCCAAATATTTCACCGATATTGAGGACAAGGTTAATTATACATCAGCCGATCGATGATTATATGACAAGTGACTTCTTCCAAGTAACCTCTTATTCATCTGCCTTACCTGATTTGAATAAAAGGCTTAGAGTTCGTCACTGGGTCTATAGCTACACAGAAAAGAAATATTTCTCAACAGAGATCCGTTCGCATTCTTCCTTCAGAACCAAATCAATTTTTCCAAGTTTCTCTGAAAATCGAATAACACATCATAATGAATTATCATCAGCATGCTCCTATCTACATTCATAGGTCACCCCGCCGCAAATCTTCGCAAAACGTATCCTGATTTCAAGTGATACTACAAATGAATTGAATTCACCATAGTTCTGTTCAAATTTTTAGCGCATTTCACTACATATTTTACTTCAATACAGGAATCATACATCGAATTCCAAATAAACATTTTATATAATACCACTTTTCACCTATTTTCTTCCACACGAATCAAAGATGCACCGTTTATCCATCAATCAAAAATAACACACTACAAAAATTCCTCTTAATAGGTTGTTATTCAGTTCTTCTCCACGCCGGAAATCAAATTTTTCCATTTTCTGATGAAATCGAGCATCACATAGCGAATCAACGTTCCATAAGAAACTATTGCTCACTCCGTCTCCTCCCTGGAAATCAAATTTCCCCTCTTCCTAATGAAACCAAGGATCGCATAGTCGAAAAACATTCCGTAACAAGCTATTATTCATTTATTCTTCTCACTGGAATTCCAATTTTTCTTCTTTCTCATGATATTCAGAGCCATGTAGAATATAAATATTGCACACCGAACAATTATTCACTTCTTCTCCTTGCTGCAAAAGAATTCTGCTTTTTCTCATCAAATTCCGGACCACATAGCGACTAAATGTCCCCACCAAGCTATTATACACTTCTACTCCTCACTCGAAACAGTTTGTTCCTATTTATAACGCAATTGACGATCACATAAGGAAAAAACATTGCACACCAAGATATTATTCATTCCTTCTTCTTTCAGCAAAACAAATTTTTCATATTTGTGATACAATTCATGATCACATAGAGATCTAATATTGCCTAGCAAGCTATCATTTACTTCTTCTGATCGCTAGAAATCAAACTTTTCCTTCTTGTGATCAAATTGAGGACCACGAGGCCAATAAATGCTGCTCACCAAGTTATTATTCACTTCTTCTGGTCGCCGGAAATAAAAGTCTCCTTGTTTGTGATCCAATTGAGGACCACATAGCCAATAAATGCGGCGCAGCAAGCTATTATTCCCTTCATCTTCTTCCTGAGAATGAAAGTTTCCTCTTTCTAATGAAGTTGAGGACCCCGAAGCAAATAAATATTACGCAGCAATCGATTATTCACATCTTCTCCTTGTTGCAAATCAAATTTTTCCCGTTTGCGATAAAATCCAAGACCATACAGCGGGCAAATGTTGCCAAGCAAGAGATCGTTTAATTCTATAGTGTAGTGAAAATCAAATCTTTTCAGTTTGCGCTGAAATCGAAGACAACATAGGCAATGAATGTTGCGCAGCAACCTATTATTCGCTTCTTCTCCTTGCTGCGATCAAATTTTTCTTGTTTGCGATCAACTTGAGGATCACATAGGGAATAAATGCTGCGCAACAAGCTATTATTCACTACTTCTCTATCCTACAAATCAAAACTTTGATGTTTGTAATCAAATTGCGGACCACATAGCGAATAAATGCAGCGTACCAAGATATTATTCACTTCTTCTTCTGGCAGCAGGTCAAATTGTTCTCTTTTCTAATGAAATTGACGACGACATAGGGAATAAATGTTGCGCACCACGCAATTATTCACTTATTTTCCATGCCGAAAATCAAATTCTTCCCCTTTGTGAAGAAATTGAGGACCACAAAGAGAATAAATATTGCCTAAGAAGCGATTATTTACATCTCCTGGTCGGTGGACATCGAAGTTTTTCTGTTCGTGATGAAATTCAACAGCACGTAGGAAATAAATTTTACCCACCAATCTCTTATTCACATCTACTCCACACTGAAAATAAAGTTTTTCCTGTTTCTGATAAGATTCAAGACCACATACGGAATAAATGTTACCTATAAAACTATCATTTACTACTTCTCGTTACTGCAAATCAAATTTTTCCCGCTTGTGATGAAATCGAGGACTACATAAGAAATAAACATTGCGCAGCAACCTATATTATCCATCTCCACTTCTTCCTACAAATCAAATTTGGTGTTCCTGATCAAATTCAAGACCAGATAGGAAATAAATGCTGCGCACCAAAAAATAATTCATTTCGACTCCATGCGCCAAATAAAATTTTCCTGTTTCTGATGAAATTCAGGCCTACACAGGACACAAATATTGCGCAATAAACTATTCTTCACTTCTTCTCCTCGCTGAAAAAAAATGCTTCTCTCTCTTATCAAATTTAGTATCATATAGTGAATAAATGTTCCTACTAAGCTATTATACATTTCTTCTCCCACATGGAAACACAGTTTTTCCTATTTCTGACACAATTAAGGCCTACATAAGAAATAAATATTGCGCAACACCCTATATTATTCACTTTCCATCCTACCTGGAAACCAAAGTTTCCTGCTTGTGATGAATTTGAGGACTCCTACCAAATTAATACCGTATACCAAGCTATTATTCACTTCTTCGCCAAGCTGAAAATCAACTTCTCCTGTTTGTAAAGGAATTTAGGTTCACATAGTAAATAAATATTACGCAGTACGTTATTATTCATTTGTTCGCATTGCTGTAAATCAAATTTCTCCTGTTCGTAATCAAAATGACTATCACGGAACGAATAAATGCTGCGCAGTAAGATATTATTCCCTTGCTCTCATTGCTGCAGATCAAACTTTTCATGTTTGTGATCAAATTGAGGACCACATAACGAATCGATGTTGAATAGCAAGCTATTATACACTTCTTCTTCTCCGCAAGTCAAATTTGTCGTGTTTTCTGATGAAATTGAGGACAACATAGGGAAGAAATGTTGCCTAAGAAGCCATTATTTACTTCTTGTGCTCTGTAGAAATCAAATTTTTCCTACTTGTGATGACACTGAGGACCACGTAGCAACTAAATACTGCGCAGCAAACTAACATTCACTTCTTCTCGGCACTGGAAATCAGATTTTCCTATTTGTTATGAAACTGCGGACCATATAACAAATAAACATTACACAGCAAGCTATTATTTACCTCTTCGAATCTCTGCAAATCAAAGTTTTCATATTTGTTATCAAATTCAGGATCACGTAGAAAACAAATGCTGCACAGTACGCTATTATTCACTTCTTCTACTTGCTGTAAATCAAATTTTCGTGTTTTTGATACAATCAAGCGTCCTATAGCAAATAAATTTTGCTCACCAAGCTATTATTCACTTCTCCTGCTTGCTGTAAATCAAATTTCCCCGTTTTTGATCCAATTGAGAGCCCTATAGCAAATAAATTTTGCGCACTAAGCAATTATTCACTTCTCGTGCTTGCTGTAAATCAAATTTTCCTGTTTTTGATCCAATTGAGAGCCCTATAGCAAATAAATTTTGCGCAGCAAGCTATTATTCAATTATTTTCCCTCCTACAGATCAAATTTCTCCTCTTTGTGATGAAATTGAGGAGCACATAGGGAATACATGTTGCGTAGCAAGCTATTAGTCGCTTCTTTTCTTTCCTGCAAATGAAAGTTTTGCTCTTTCCGACGAAATTGAGGAGCAGACAGCAAATAAATGGTGCGCAATAAAACATTATTCGCTTCTTTCCGTTGCTGAAAATCAAATTTTCCATGTACATGATGAGATTGAGCAGCATATAGGAAGCAAATGTTGCACAGAAACCTAGTATTCACTTGACCTTCTTGCTGAAAATCAAATTTTTCATGTTTGCGATGAAATTGAGCAGCATATAGGAAGTTAATGTTGCACAGCAACCTAGTATTCACTTGACCCACTTGCTGAAAATCACATTTTCCCTCATAGCGATGAAATTGAGGATCACATAGGGAATCTATGTTGCCAAAAAAGCGATTTTTCACTTATTTTCCTTCCTGCAAATAAAATTGTTCCTGTTTGTGAGGAAATTGAGGACCACATACGGAATAAACGTTGAGCAATAAGGTATTATTCACTTCTTCTCCTCGCTGGAAGCGAAATTTTCCTAGTTATGATCAAATTAAGGACTCCATAGAAAATAAATATTATATACTAAGCTATTATTCAATTTTTTCTCATTACTGCAAGTCAAATTTTTCCTGTTTGGGATAAAATTTAGGAACACATGGCGAATAAATGCTGCGCAGCAAGCTATTATTCACTTCATCTTCTTACTACGAATCAAATTGTTCCTGTTTGTGCTGAAATTTGAGGCCATATAGGGAATAAATGTTGGCTAAAAAGGTGTTATTCGCTTCTTTTCGTTCCTGCAAATCAAATCATTCGTGTTTCTGATAAAATTGAGGATCATATAGGGAACAAATGTTGCCTAAAAAGCGATTAATCAGTTTTTGTCCTTGCTGGAAATAAAATTTTTCCTGTCTGTGCTGTAATTGAAAACTACGTAGGAAATAAAGGGGACGTACCAAAGTATTATTCACTTCTCCTTGTTGCAAATCAAATTTTCCTGTTCCTAATGAAATTGAGGACCCCATAGTAAATGAATCATATGAAGCAAAGTATTATTCACATATTCTCCTTGCTGTAAATCGAAACTTTACTGTTTGTCGTTAAATTGGGGACCACATAGCGAATAAATCTTTTGGAACAATTTATTATTCACTTTTTGTCGTTCTTCGAAATCAAGGTTTTCGTTGCTTGTGGTGAAATTGAGGACCGCAACGGGAAGAAATGCTGCGCAACATACCATTATTCACTTCTTCTCCTTGTTTCAAATAAATCTTTGCTGTTTGTGATGAAATTGAGGAGCACATAGGGTATAAATGGTACGCAACAAGCTGTTATTTGCTTTTTTTCGCTGCTGGAAATCAAATTTTTCCTATTTGTGCTGAAGTTGGGTAACACATAGGGAAGAAACCTTGCGCACCAAGCTATTATTCATTTCTTCTCCTTGCTGAAAATTAAATTTTTCCTGTTTGTGTTGAAATTATGTAACACAGGAAATAAATGTTGCGCACCAAGCTATTATTCAATTAATCTCCTTGCTGCAAATTAAATTTTTCCTGTTTGTGATGAAAATTAGTGCCACATAGGGAATAAATGTTGCCTAACAAACTATTATTCACTTCTTTTCGTTGTTGCAAGTGAAAATTTTGCTGTTTATGATAAAATAGAGAACCATATAGGGAATAAATGTTGCCTAACAGACTACTATTCACTTCTTTTCGTTGTTGCAAGTGAAAATTTCGCTGTTTATGATAAAATTTGGAACCATATAGGAAATAAATGTTGCTTAACAAGGAATTATTTAGTTCTCATGGTCGGTGAAAATAGAATTTTTCGTTTTTGTGGTTAAATTGAGGGCCATGTAGGAAATAAATGTTTCGCAGCAATCTATTATTCACTTCTTTTCCTTGGTGCAAATCAAATTTTGCTGTTTGTGATGACATTGAGAATGCTATAGCAAATAAATAATGCAAAGCAAACTATTGTTCGGTTCGTCTCCTTGGTGCAAATCAAATTTTGCTGTTTGTGATGACATTGAGAATGCTATAACAAATAAATAATGCAAAGCAAACTATTGCTCGGTTCGTCTCCTTGGTGCAAATCAAATTTTGCTGTTTGTGATGACATTGAGAATGCTATAGCAAATGCATAATGCAAAGCAAACTATTGTTCGGTTCGTCTCCTTGGTGCAAATCAAATTTTGCTGTTTGTGATGACATTGAGAATGCTATAGCAAATGCATAATGCAAAGCAAACTATTGTTCGGTTCTTCTCCTTGCTGCAATTCAAAGTTGTCCTGTTTGTAACGAAACTCAGAACCACATACGGAACAGATGTTGTCTAACAAGCTACTATTTACTCGGCTTGGTCGGTGGGAACCAAAGTTTTCTTGCTTGTGATCAAATTAAAGACCCCGTAGGAAATAAATGTTGCCAAGTAGATATTATTCATTTCTTTTGCTTTCTGCAATTCAAACTTTTCCTTTTCGTGTTGAAATTGAGGGCCACATAGGGAATAAATGCAATGTAGCACGGTATTATTCGCTTGCTTTGCTTGCTACAAATTGAAGTTTTTGTGCTTCTGACGAGATTCAGTACCACATAAGGAAAAAATGTTTGGGAACAAGATATGATGTACTTGTTGTAGTCGGTGGATATGAAATTTTTGCTGTTTACAATGAAATTGAGTAGTACAGAATAAATAAATGTTACACAGCAAGCTATTATTCAGTTCTTTTTCTTTCTGCAAATCAAATTTTTGCTGTCTGTGAGGGATTCCGTAGCATGCAGAGAATAAATGTTCACTAACAAGCTATTAGCTATTTCTGCTGGTCGCTGGAAATCAAATTTTCCCCCTTGATGATGAAGGTGAGGACGACATATCGATTGAATTCCGCGTAAGAATCTGTTATTCACGTTTTGTACTCGCTGGAAATCATGATTTGGCTGTTTGAGGTGAAATTTAGCACCACATAGCGAATAAAGGTTGCAGACCAACCTATTATTCATTTGTTCTGCTTGATGGAATAGAAATGTTTTCTTTTTGTGATGAAGTTCAGGACCACAAGAGGAATAATCGTTGCATAACACGCTATGATTCACTGATTTTGTTGAAATCAAGTCAAGTTTTTTGGATTTGCCATTGTGATCAAGATTGTATGTCGAATGGATGTGGCATACCAATGTTCTGTTCAGTTCCCCTGCTTCTCTCGAATGTAAGTTTTGTTTGTTCCGTGATCGCTGATGAGATGGTAAATCAATAGTTTGTAAGACGCTATTTTTCACTTTCGCTTGTCGCTTGGCATAGTAGTTTTCACGTTTATGACCTGATTCAAGATCAAGTGGGAAATGAATTGTTGTTAAAAGGCTTTTGTGCTTCTACGTGGTGCCTTTAGTTTTATTCTTATGATATATGTTATGATGCAAGTGAACTGCACAATTGAATAATTCTAAAGTCTTTTTTTATTAACGGACTTTTGGTTGTTCTGCATTCGTCTTCGTGCGGACGGTTGTTGGATCTATAATGAAAAATGTTGCATTGTTTAATTAGAATCGAACGGAAAGGTCAGTGTCGGTTTTGGAGGACGTGTGTCATAGATAATAGCAACCATCGTGTTTTAATGGATGGGTTTGATTTTTTCAGTTAAATTTTAACTTTTTTTAAGGATCCATCGTGTAACTATGTAGCAGTATGTATTCTATTTATTGAATATAGTCTGTATGGTTTGGAGCATAGACCATAATTCTTTGAAAATCTCAGCTATGAATTTGAATATAGTTGATTTTTTGAGAAAATTTTTTGTGCTGCGTTGTTAATTTGTTGTTACTGCGAATTTTGCCGTAACACGTTTAGAGGGTGAGAGTGAGGGTTGGTGGATGCGTAAGATTGAAGAGAAGATGATTACCCTCACCTATCCTCGAATAATGGAGGCGTTTTATCCATAGAAAGGACCTAATCGAAAATCAGTATGGAATTCGGTTTTATCGTCGTATTCATGCTTACATCTTCATCAATATGCTACACTAATGGAGCACGTCAAAATATATTCCATTCGCACGGCCGCTATTCCCTCATTCATATATTTCGCTATTCTTCTATTCCTTGACTGTTCCCTGACTATTCTCCGATCGTTCCCTGATTATTCCCCGGTGATTCCTCTGTTCCCTTATTCTACTATTCCTCTATTCCTGTATTTATTTGTTTTTCTACATTGCAATAAAGTGACATTTGGTCCTGTGCCGCCCTTTTTGTTCAAAATTGAACTTTTCTGATTCTATTTCGACAAAGATAATTAATTGTTCTCTTTCAAAATATTATACCCTCATCACATTATCTATTGCACATCGACGTCAGAAATGTACGTTATGTATATGTTGTAGCCAAAATTAAAATTCGGTAAACATTACAATTTCATCTAATCGTCTAGGCAAATTATAAATTTATCTAGCCAAAGAGCCAATCAAATTTTATATCTGTCCCGAAAATTCAGTCAAATATCCTCTTTCGACAGTCGAAGTCTTCTCATGAAGGATGAGCCATACTCTAAATTCGCTTGTTTCTCGTGAACATCTACAAAAAGTGGTCATATACTCGCATATTTGTTGCTCAGAGCGGCTTCTTTTCTTTAATCAATCTTTCCCAATCGTTTTCCTAGCATAGGTGTTGTTCAATTAACACCTTCTCTATTTCTCCTCCTTTTTTGATCTTTTATCTTCTTGATGTTATCTTTTTTTCTACTTTTTAAAAATACGATTAATAATGAAAAGATGGAAAGGCTACACTATAGGCCTAGGACAGTTCCATATTAGTTCCGTTCTTAGGAACTATGCAGTAGTTCTTTTGAAGGGAACTGATATGTAGGTACCAGTTCTTTGAAAAGAACTGATATGTAGGTACCAGTTCTTTGAAAGGAACTGATATGTACCTACCAGTTCTTTGATAGGAACTCATCTATGTACAACAGTTCTTCAGCGCGAGTAGGTTGAAACTCCTGTTTTGTTTTGCATTTTCCCCCATGTTATATATCATTTTTGTCTAACGTATATATTTCCTTTCCTATGTCCTTATTCATTCATTGAAACAAACTGTTTTCCTATTGACTATGTGTGTGCACCTTATGCAGCTAATCATATTGTCTTTACAGAATATAAAATGATTCAAGAGCATTTATAATTAACTCGAAGCAGTGTGAGTGGATCATCCAAATTGTAGTTTTTTATGTAGAAGTTGCCAAAATAGAGTCGCAGAATGCAAAAAACCTGTATCTTGAGACCAATGTGCCTAAATATGTCTCGGCTGACTAGCAGTTTTGGAGTGTTCCAGATGCATGGTTCTGTCGCTACTAAAAAGAGCTATTAAATGGAAAAAATCCGAACTCGATAGCTACTAATATTGAGAGATTTTTATGAAAATACTGATGTCTCTGCGTATCATATATCTCTAATAGATCCATGAGGTTACCTATGACGATAATCTTGGTAGATACAATCTCAAATCTATTCTGAAATGACTCATTTGTACCCACTTTTCTAAGCTGAGTACGAATCTGAAATCGCTTTCTGTGATTTCTAAAGATATAATATCATTGTGGGAGTTGAGTCAATGATCACTAGACACGGTCGGTTATAGAGTCGTTCATGCTTACTTGACTTCCAGGTTTTCTATTCTTACAATTTAGTGGCAAGAGATGTGTCATGATGAGATCTATGTCTTGTAGAAAAATAAGCCCAAGATCTCATGCATCAGCTGAGAAAAATCCAAAATACCACCGTCCCACAGCGTAATATTGTTTCGGATTTACGCAGTTTTTGAATTCTAGCACTTCTTTTATCTGATAACTTCCTCAGTCGAGCAGAATGAATTTGTAGACTAAACTGTTTTCTGTCCAATTGAGATGTCTCAGAGCTCAAATGGCCAATCCGTTTGTGAGATAAGGTCAAAATGTTGAGCATAGATTCAAGATATCTAGTTTTTAGACAATTCGATCAAAATCAATTTATCGTCAATTATTTTTACTTTTTGAAGTACACATAACACTCGTAATCTAATCCGAGGTTTTCACATTTATTTTAATAGAAATTGATAGAAAGTTGGTTGGGAGACCCAATTAGAATATATATTTTTCAAGAATAATTTAATATAAATATGTGAGTTCTCCACAGTTTCTAGATCTTCGAGGATTGGTTTCAATGTACTTATTATTATTAAAAAATCACTAGAAACAACATATGAGATAGTCATGTACTTGATAAGAACAATTGACAGCCTTATAAAAAGTAGGTCAGAAAAGCTTGTAATAAATGATTCAATGCGCCTTTATCTACTCTGTAATGTTAAAAAGTGCATCTCTCCATTTTATTCGTATCAAAAGTTATTCAAAAAACCTCATCAATATTTATATTGATGAATGTTCATATAACCAGTACATATCCTAACAAAATATATTTTATCGAAATCTTATGATTATAATATTAGCTTAAGTACGATCGAATAGCATAGAAAAATAGAGCATACTTTTCTCTGCCAGATTACATAGAAAGAAAGTTTCTTACAATTTACTAAACGGTTTTAATGTGTCATTCTCACTAATTTTGGTATGATTTATGTATCAGTTCCTTTCAAAGAACTGGTAGGTACATATCAGTTCCTTTCA
>JAJEKB010021087.1:1103236-1180775 GCA_022393335.1 Macrotrachela quadricornifera
TTCAAATGTGCAAACGGAAGTATATGTTTGCCTTTAAGAAAGATCGGCGATGGTAAATGTGATTGTAATCCAAGTCCATATAGTCTATGTGAAGATGAATATACAATTATACATTATAAGAGAGAGTATATATCATTTCCAACAATTTGTGATGGTTTTACAGAATTATTTCCAATTTTAATTGATGGTCGAAATGAAACTGATGAAAGTGAATGTGAATATTGGCAATGTAATAATACATATACACGATGTGATGGATTTTGGAATTGTTTTAATGGAGCTGATGAAGTTGATTGTGATTTATATCCATTATTAAAATGTCCATCTTATCATCATATTTGTATATCACCTAATACATATAAACTAATATGTTTACCTATTTCAAAAGCAAATGATGGTTATATTGATTGTGTTGGTGCTACTGATGAACCTAAATTATGTCGATCAAATAATCATCAACCAAATGGGGACAATTTTTATTGTAAGAACAATACATTTCTTTCTTGCATATCGTCAGCTGGTCGGTGCCATGAGCGGAGACAATGTATGTACGAAGATTATGAACCAATATGTAATCAAAGTCTAAAGGCAATTAGTCCTGTGAATTCTGTTTGTCTTCCAGGTTATAAATCAAATCGTACTGATGTTCAAGAATTTCTTTGTCGATATCCTAGTGATTTGGAGAAAATAACTATTGTCGATTTTTCTGTCAATAAAATAAAAGAATCAATTCCTGAAGATGAAATGAAACATATTAATTCACTTGAAATATTTCATAAATCTGATCAATATTGTCATCGTGGTTTACCTTTAAAAGATTGGTTAAATAATAATAGTCGAATAGTTTGTCTTTGTCCACCTAGTTATTATGGTTCACAATGTCAATATCAAAATGATCGTATTAGTTTAACATTAAAATTTCAAACATATTCTGATTCACGAAAAACATTATTTTCAATAATAATCTTCCTTATGGATGATACAAATGAAAGAATAATTCATTCATTTCAACAATTAACTTATATTTATGTTGAACATTGTAAAGTTAAATATAATATTTATTTACTTTATTCAACTCGACCAAAAAATTTAACAAAAAATTATTTTATTCATATTGATATATATGAAAAAATTTTATTTAAATATCGTGGAAGTTTATATTTACCAGTTAATTATCCATTTTTACCTGTACAACGTATATCTCTTCAACTTAATATTCCACCTATAATGAATACGAATGAAATATGTTCAGATAAAATTTGTCATCATGGTCATTGTATTAAATATTTTAATAATAAAAAAAATCTTAGTTTTTGTCAATGTAATTCTGGCTGGTCTGGAAAATTTTGTAATATATCTTATAAATGTAAGTGTTCATCTGATTCATTATGTATTGGAATTTTAGCAAATAATCGATCAATTTGTGTTTGTCCTTTGAATAAATGGAGTTCTCGTTGTTTATTAAAACATAAAATTTGTCAATTTAATGAAAATCAAACTTGTTTAAATGGTGGTCAGTGTATATCTATTGATGAATATTTAATATTTAATGAAAAATTTCTATGTATTTGTCGAAAAGGTTTTAGTGGAAAACGATGTGAAATAATTGATAATGAAATAATCTTATCATTTGATAAAAATATTATTTTACCAAATGTTATGTTAATTCATTTTATTCGAGTTATTGATAATGGTCCACCAGAAAATGGTTCTACTTTTAAAACAATTCCTCTTAATCAAAATTCAATTAGTATTCGTTGGTCACATCCATTTCATATTGCTTTTATTGAACTTTTTAATAATAATTATTATTTAATTACTGTTGAAAAAACATTTAATCAAAGAATAAATCTATCAAAAACAATTCATTCATCAGATAATTGTAAACATATAAATCAAATATTTAATGAAACAATAATTAATTATCATCTTATTCGTCGAATTAAATATTATCATATACCATGTCAAAGAAATCATAGACCATTATTATCTTGTTTTTATGATGAAACTTATTTTTGTTTTTGTTATGAATTTGGTATAAATCGTTTATCGAATTGTTTTGAATTTAATCCATTAATAAAACATGATTGTTTTGGTCTAAGTAATTGTGAAAATGGTGCACAATGTTTACAAGATAATTCAATTTGTCCTCAAACATCAATGTGTATTTGTCCAAAATGTACTTATGGAATAAGATGTGAATTTACTTCAAATATATTTGATTTATCACTTGATGGAATCATAGGTTATCATATTCAACCAAATATTAATATTAATTATCAAACATTTATTATTAAATTTAGTTTATCATTAACAATAATTATGTTTATTATAGGTTTTATTAATGGAATATTATCATTAATTACATTTATGAGTAAAGAAACACGAAAAGTAGGATGTGGTTTATATTTATTAGGAACATCAATAACAACTATAATTATTTCAATTATTTTTCTATTAAAATTTATAATACTTCTTATAACACAAATGTCATATATTACAAATAATTCATTTCTTAATATTCAATGTCATTCAATTGATTTTATATTAAGAATTTGTTTATATATGGATAAATGGTTAAATGCATGTGCTGCTACAGAAAGAGCATTTAATGCAATTAAAGGACCAAAATTTAATAAAAAAAAAAGTGTAAAAGTAGCTAAATATATGATTATTATATTAATTATTTTTATGATTTTAACAACAATTCATGATCCAATTTATCGACGTCTTTTAAATAGTAATGATAATGATGACGAAAAACGTATTTGGTGTATACTTACTTATCCATCTAATATTCAATTTTATGATAAATTTATTCATATATTTCATTTTTTTATTCCATTTATCACTAATATTATTTCAGCTATTATTATTATTGTAACGACAACTAGACGAAAAATACGTATGGAACGTACAAAATCTCGTCATCGCGTTATATTATTGCAACAACTTCAACATCATCGTCAATTATTAATCGCTCCATTACTTTTAACTATTCTTGCTTTGCCACGTTTAATTATATCTTTTGTTTCAGGTTGTATTGAATCAACTCGTAAACCATGGTTATATCTTATTGGATATTTTGTTTCATTTCTCCCATCAATGCTTTGTCTTGTTGTATTTGTTTTACCATCAAAATTATATAAAACAGAACTTCTTACAACTGTTAAGAAATATAGAACAACGTTACAAACACGATTTAAAATTAAACAAAATCGGTTAGTAGTTTTATTTTTATGAAAATATTATTATTTTTTTTCATTTAGAACAAATAGAAAATAGTTTAATCGATTATTTAATAATAACAATTATATCTTGGCTTATATTTATCGTTATACTTATTGTGAATCTATATAGCTTATTGTTTGAGAAGATGTGTGTTCAATATTCAATATTAAAATAAAATTAGAGATGTTCACAATCTGAGATTGAGACAGATCAAGTTTATCCATCTCAATATATCTAACAATGGAAGTGGTGATAATATCCATGGGAAAAATGTGATATATTTAGGCCAAATTAAAGTTCTCATTACCTAACTAACATGGTTAAAATATAGGTTGCCTTTGACTTCAGTATTTCTAATGGAAAGTGTATCAAGCCGAAGCAAAATGTACAGAACGCCTACTACTTTCGAAATACACACTGTTTCACACTTACTCCAAAAACAAGAGTACACGAAATACACTTTGCTTTTAATAAATTGCAAATTGTTCTTTAGCTGAATAAATATGTTGAGGAGGTCTCTCATTCACTCGCTTTAGAAAACTCAGTTTTTCTCAAATAAATCTAAAGGACAGGGGACGATAAGAAGCAAAATTGGTCCCCTGTTCAAATTCATTTTTATCCTTCTTGAAATATCGCCAAAGGCCTCAAAAATTATTTTTTAGTAAAATATCTTCATTATGGCTCGAGCAAACGAACTGATTTTTTTACCAATGATAGAGACATGTACAAGCTTTATATCCATAAAGACATGCCTAGAGAAACCTTTTGTTAAGTATATTATTTTCTCTCCTATCTGTCAAAAAGTAAAACGTTTTTTGTTGAGATCAATAGTGATACTTAACAAAGGGTCTCTCTAGACATGTCTTTATAGATATGAAGCTTGAACATACCTCTATTATTAGTAAAAAAATTAGCTTGTTTGCTCGAGTCGGAATAGAAATATTCAATTTTTATTTCGGTAGACTGGCTTTTGCTCCACCCTGAATATGGCCTGAAATTCATGATGCCAAGGAAAAATGAAATATCTCCGCTACGGTTCGAACAACCGGGCTGATTTTTTTACCAATAATGGAAGCATGTTCACACTTTAAATCCATACGGATAAGATTAGAGAGAGCCCTTATAAAGTATTACTAATGACCTCAATAAAATAATTTTACTTTTTCATAGATAGAATGAAAAAAAATACACTTAACAAACGGGTTTCTCTAAGCACGTCTTTATGGATATAAAGCTTGTACATGTCTCTTCAATTGGTAAAAAAATCAGTTCGTTTGCTCGACCCGTAATGGAGATATTTAATTCTTTTTTGGGTAAACTGACTTTTGCATCCTCCTGTACTATGGTTCTTTAGGACTCAGATAACATCGATTTTTCAGTCAGCTATGCACAGCCGAAATCAAACGAAAATGTTTCAATTGACTAAAAAGTAGTTTTTGAGGCCTTTGGTGATATTTCAAGAAGGATAAAAATGATTTTGAACAGGGGGCCAATTTCGCTTCTTATTGTCCTCCGTCCTTTCCGTACAGAATGCATGAGAATGCCACCATAAAGTATTATTTTTTTTTGAAACTTTCATCAAAACCGATCTCGACAAAGAATGACGAGTATTCTATCCAATTATTCATAAAATTTATATGTTTTTTCGATCCCTGTGAGCCTAAATTTCGGAGATGAGTAACACTGTATGAAATTTACAGAGCTTTTCAATAGTTTTGCCGCCAAAGATAGTCACCTGAATGATGCTTTTCTAAAACTGAAGCTTTTTAGAAAGGAAAATGCCTGGCAATTGACTCATATAAGCTATCTAATTATAAATATTCAAAATTATTATTTACCGATTTCGATCTGGTGGAAAAGTTAGTATCTTTTAGAAGCAAACTACCGAAAATTTTGGAAAATGGAATAAGCTGTTCGTTTATTGTGAATGATCCACCAGGTGTGTAGCATATTTGTAATCGAGCTAAGAACATTGTCCATAAATCTCGTATTGGTGCCAGTTTATCTGACTTCAGTCTTTCCTCTCGTGTTGTTGTATTGTCGAATCGGCAAACCTGAAGTAAGGCTTTGAAACAATTCTTGGTCATAGTTACTCGAAATATTGGTCGTCCATTGATCACAGTTCATTTAGAGTTTCATTCTTGGTATTCTTTGTCAGGATTTTTCTTATTTCGTTGTTCCATGATTATATGCGCTCGTCGATTAGTTTCCTCCACCAAAAGAAGAACCATTTCTTGAGTTATTAGAACCTGAAATACTTCTTTTACACTGTGTGTACCTGCAGCTGATCGTCCAACACCATTTCGTTGCCGTGAGATATTAACTGATGGTATTTTTCGTTTGGGAGGTTCCCTTGATGCCCACTGACGCCCAGATTTCGCTGTAAATATTTGAACTGGTGATTGTTCAACCTGTGGTTGACGTTTTGCTCGGTATCTAGGTGGTTCATCATCACTGATACTTCCACTTTCGACAGTGCTTGCATCGGATTCATCAGAACTATCCTGAAGCGTAGAATGTAATTCGACATCTTCAGAACCGTTGTTAACATCATCTTCTTCGTCGTTGGACTCATCGTTGAAGTGCTTGGAATATCGGGACCAGTGCTTCGATTGATTGGAACCAGAGCGTTTTTTCGAATTCATACGTCTTCTTATCATAGTCGTACGTAGTGCAATATATAATGACTTTACTATTTCAATCAATGGATTTATATAGGTCTTTACGAGAAGATGAAAGAGCTCACTAGAAAACAACAGTAGAAAAAAAGAATTACTAGAAGATACAAGAGAAAACATATGCCATCTATACAGAAAGAAACTATGTATACAGAATGGCACTGCGCGAAAATATTCGTCATGAAAATATCCAACTGTCATATTGGTAACAGAATTATTTTAAAGAATAACAGACGGCTTGTAAGAGTACTCAACGATACAGAATATGACGTTCTAAAGCCGTTGATATGCTTTACAGTTTATTAGATAGCTATAGAAGACTCTCATAGGAGCGGACAAATGTACAAAATATGAGAACAAAAAGTTTATAATCAAATAATAAGCAAAAACTGATGTTACATCGTGGGGTCCGATTGGATCCCAAGTTGACAATAAGCATATATACTACTTCTCACTAGAGCATATCTAGAGTAGTAGAATGTGACCTGCGATCCTATATGAAAAACATTAGAATGAAACTAGTTGGGGTCCGCGTGGATTCCAGATGGACGTTTCAGGGTTAACGCATAATAAACAGCAAACAATTCAGTACCTATTTTAAAAAATAAAGCAAGAGAGTATTTTTTTTTGATAATATGCATACAAAATCATGATCTACAGTACACCTGCAAGAGTATGCATCACTTATTTTATATTAGTTTTCTATGATCATGGTTTATTCATCATCTTTGAAGTACAAGAAAAAAAAACAAATGAATGAATGGAAAAATGTCTCTATAATGATCATATTAGTTACGTGCTGCAGCGGCATCTCGTTTTTCCAAATGTTCAGATACAGTAACTGGAGGATATTTTGATGGTTCTAGTGTACATTTTTCACATGGTAATGTATCAATCACAGAATTACTATCTGGTCCACTAAATAATAATGCTGAATACCTTAATTGATGTACCGCTCCTACACGATGTAAGACTGATATCCAATAATCATTTGTCCATCGTTGAATAAATTCACCACCAACGACTATTATAGTCTTAGGTTTCGATTCAACACGAAACCATCGCCCATTGACATTCACTTCTAAACCTAAAAATTCAACAAGAATAGTAAGATTCTCATGACTATCAAAATTCCTGAGTTATCAATTACCTGGCACATCATCATTGTGTATCAATGTAAATCCAAGAAAATCGTGATGTTCTCCCAAGGATAATGGTTCATCATGTTTTGGTGGAAAATATTTCGCTAATCTTAATCTAAACGTAGCATGATTACTCGTATAGTTTTTATCGAGAGTGTTCTCATTTAATCCCAATGCTAAATCAGCAATCTGATGAACATTCGAAATAAGTTGTCGTGCTTGGAGAAGGTATTCTGGCACTGCCTCACGAAACACATCAGGTAATTGATCAACAGAAGGATCAAATTCTTTCGATTGAGCTTTGAGAGATATAAAAAAGATTTCATTAGAATCCGTAGGTGCTGTCTTTTTGTCTCCTTTATAGTTTCCAACAGCCTCTAAACCTGGTGGTTTATATCCAGGTGTTTGATGATATGAACCATTGAGATAATATTTCATTTTTGTTTCCGCATCCAAAGTAAAAAATTCTTTTGTTGTATCAATTATAGCTGAAGTAATATCAGCATTGATTAATCGAATAACACCATGTTGATGGAAACTTTGATCGAATAATGTAGCAATTTGTTTTTTCTCTTCAATTGTACTAGTGAGAAACTTTGATATATCAATTTCGTTGGCATCTAATGAACACAAATCCTCACATTGATCTTGATTTACATCATTATCAAATGTATAAACACATACTATTAAAAGAAAGATAAGAAGAAATTTCATCTTGCACAATCCAGAAAAAAAATAATAAACATATCTAAAGTTGGAAAGAATTATATAGAACTAGATAGATGTACTGTTTGGTCGTTCTTATCTCACTCTCTTGCATATTGCATAGTATATCGTTTACCACGTGAAAATGATCAGACGCAATTTCTACCATGAATCATTATTAGTTTTAAAACAACAAAAGACAGTATCTCTCCATAATGTAATGGTTATAGCATCTCTAACTGTAAGAGTGTATTTCATAAGCAGTTATCAGAAGGTTTCGGTTCGATTCCGAACGGGGAGAAACATTTTTTTTGTCGTTATTGAGAAAGACTTATATTTAAATGAGCAACAACGAAATTTAGCAATAATAATACTGAAAGAGCAGTAATAATACTAATTGAGCGATAATTTATTTAAATTAGCAATAAATCGTGTGTACAAAGAGCAATAAGAATCTAGGCGTTATAGTGTCACTCATCTGTGTTGAATATTTCTTTTCTTTTTCTCGACCGTATCGTTTACATAGGTGTATGTACGACATTTACATATATTTTCTTTTCTTTCTTTTATATCTTAGCTATTTTCCGAATGTTGACTCGTTCACATTGACGGTGCGAAGAGGTCAAAGCGGAGGAGGGGGCTACTTTGAAAAACGCAGAAGGATGAAACATTTTTTAGCAACATTACTCAGGTTTTGCCAAAAACCAAGATTGAAGATCTTTTTTTTTAGTTTTTGCTTTGGTTTTGAGGAGAATTCTATATACTAGGTTCTAGTTCTGGACTACGGACCGGTATCCCTATACAGGAGAATACATTTCAAAAATCGAAGAATGGTAAGTCCAAAATGGGAGAAAACACTGCTCATGTTTCCTAAAAGCAGAAGGGGGCACCCCCCAGTCGCGCCACCGCTGCTCGTTCAAGTCCTTTTTTCCCCTTGTTTTTGAGGGTGAGGATAGGATGAGGGTGGTTTAATTTATTCGACACGTACAGGTCTGTCTGTTTCAACATATATTGCGCATGTGTATCTGACAATTCTGAAGAATGGAGAACCACAACGTGCACTTGTCCATCATTTCTTAAAAATTATATTTGCAAGCATGTCATCGGAATGTCTATCCGACTAAAATATTGCAAACCTCCACCAGAAGCAAAAAATTTGGAAGTCGACACAAAAAGGAAAAGAAGCAGACCAACGAAAGCAAGAAAAGCTTTATGGCTACAATCATACATTAATTGCTCATTTTCATTTTTCTTATGACCAACTGCATAAATAAAAACTGGAGTTTTTCCTTTTCTTATTGCTAAAATGTGAAATTAATATTGCTATTTGATGAATTATTTATTACACATTTCATAATAAAAAACGACTTATAATTAATTGATCAATAACTTAACTAAATGAAAATTGATTTAATATTATCACAAATAATAAATATAAAATGATAATTAAATGGGGAAAATGGATCAATATGTCCATCATATGTGTGTCAAATGGTATTTTTCCTTTTTTTTCTGTTCTTCATCTTCTGTTCTGTTCTTTCTTATTCTTTGGTTTATTCCTTATACGTATTGAACTGTATTGTTTCCAAGTGAAAAGAAAGATATGACATCATCTTTTTTCCCTATTATATCGTACTACAAAGGTGGAAATATACCACTTTCTGTTCCCCTCTCACTTGTATAAATAACCACGTATTCTTCTTCTAAAAACGTCAAATAAAAAGTCAAATCTTGATAAATAGGTGGTCAAGTTATTAGTTATATAATTGCATGATTCAGCTACATCACTGGAATCTTTAACAAAGGTGATTTAAAAATATCGATATCATAATGAAAAGAACTGCTGATTATGTTTCATCTGACTCTTCTGAGTCAGAATCAGAAGAATTCAGTGTATTGAAGAAAACTAAATGTGAATTAGTGTGGGAAAAATTTGCTGCTTATTCCAATAATCAAGATGCAAAAGTCGTTATCACAAGTGAAGATACATGGAGTGTTTATAATACTAATAATTGTAGTGATGGAAAAAAGGTGTATTACCGTTGTAACAAAGTAAAAGTACGCGGTACACAGTGTAATGCGATTCTTCAAGTGTTTTATCCAAATAACTCAGATGAAGTAATATTATACAAAACAAAAAATCCTTACAACCATGATGAATTGAATCTTTCAAAACAAGGTATTTCAAAGGAAGCAAAACTCAAAATAAAAGAATTACACAAGCTACATTTAAAACCGAATGCAATAATGGAAGTGCTAAAGCAGAACAACATAATAATACAAAAGAAACAATTGTCGAATTATTTACACCAGTTGAAAGTAAATGAAGGCAAAATGACAATAAGTGTAGGTTAGTTGGAAGAATGGTGCATAAAAAATCAGGAAATACCTGATAGTAATGATGAAGCATTTGTGTGTTCCCATAAAGTTCAATATGAAGATGACATCGATAATGATGAAGATATGGAAGAAAATAAGTATAAATTCAGATTTTTCTTGACTACAAAGAGACTTCGATCAATTGCCATTAAATCAAATAAGATACATTGTGACGCCACTTATAAGCTAATTTGGCAAGGATTCCCGGTTTTAATTGTCGGTACAACTGATTTAGATAGGAAATTCCATCCAATTGGTCTAGCTGTATGTACTGAAGAAAAACAAAATGATTTTAAATTCATTTTTAAAGCTATTCGTGATGGTATGAAGGCTATTCTGAATATACACCAAGCGCTAACAATGCTCTCGAAGCTACGAATAACGTTATCAATCAAGAAAACACATTCAGAGAGCGTCTTGTACTTCCCAAATTTTTGGTTATTGCAATTGAAATGGTTAGAAAATGGTCTAGAGATCGTGATGAAAAACAATCAAATGCCCTTTTCTTGGTAAATGGACCAAATCTTATCAATTCGCCAAAAGTTCAAAAACAATTATAGAGTATGCATCAAAAGCTACCGGTGAAACTAATTATTATGTACCAGCAGGTGCAATTGAAAAACTAACAAAAACACAAGTAAACAAATACAAAAAACAAAAATGGAACAACTTTGATGATTACAAAGAATCATTAAAAATTTGGAAAGTAACCCTACCCAACAATTCATCTCTATGGAAAAAGGGATCTTGTAACTGTCCATCATTTTTCGAAGAATTCGCTTGCAAACATGTGATAGAGCTTGCAATACGGCTAAAGTACTGTAGACCTCCACCTTCAGCTAAAGATGTAAAACTAGATGAAAAAAGAAAACGTGATCGTCCTAAAAACGCAACTAAAGCTTTGTTAATAAAATAATTCTGGTTATTTGCGGTTTATTATTTATCAAAAATTAATAATATAATTGTCAAGATTTATTTATATATTTGTTGAAAATAATAAATTATTGTGAAAAAAGTGCTTTTTTTATTGGTCAAGTTAAATAAATTATGGGTAGTTCAAGTTTCACTTATTTATCATTTTTCAATTCCTTAATGATCATATTATTTTATTGATCATTCAGTATTTTTATTGGTCATTCGGTATTTTTTTATTGATCAATTAAATGCATGCCATTAAATATTGAAGATAATATTAGATGCGGTCGACCAATTACTGAAATGGACGAACAAACTGTTTTAAAGCTATTGAAAGTCTAATCATTGAAGATCGTCGAATTACAATATTCTTTTGTCTGCGATTATAAAGGGATAATTCTCAAGACACCTGTACCAGTTCATGCAACAATAATGAAGACATGTTATGTAAACATTTTGATTAATGAACTCCATACAGAAATTAAAAAACAACGGTGAGGTTTAATTTCAGCCAGTATTATTCTTCATCATGATAATGCTCTAGTACATACATTATATCTTGTTTCTTCTACTATTCGCAATTTAAAGTGTGAATTACTTCATCATTTACCTTATTCTGCAGACCTGGCTCTCAGGGATTGATTTTTGTTTCCTGTTTTAAAAGATTATCTTGCAGGAAGACATTACAATGATCGAAGTTGATTAGGTTCATCAATATACCACTGTCTGAATAGTATGTCTGAAGATGAGTTTACAGCTACCATACAAAAACTTCTAAAACATTGACAAAACTGTATTTCGTAGAGGGACGGTACTTTTAGAAAGAACAGATAATGAATAATTGTAACATGTTTTGTTGTTTTATAATAAAACCATTCCGGGAACTTTTTGGATGCCCCTGGTACGTAGCACAACAAAACTTGATATTCTTCCGTGTAAGATTGTGGATCATCATTTTCTACAAGTAAAACAATTTTCTTTCTAGCAAAAATCAATTGGAACATCAGTTATTGTATATGAATCTGCCGTTTTCTTTGTTTTTTCTGATCTTGTCTCTGATAGAAAACAGTATTAGTACTTAGTTTTTTCAATAAAGACAAATAAATAAATATGAAATTGCATAGAATATGTGTCAGGGATGAGAGAAAGTTTCTGATAGATCATTTCATACTGTATCTTGTGATATTTTCCTATGCTATGTATTAACCTAATGAAAATTGTAAAGCAAAAACGCACTCGTTATAGCCAGTGAGACTTCCGATTTCGTTTAATACTCATTATTTACTTTATTGAAAATTATAATATTATTGTGTAATTCGTTTCCTGGTTGTTCACCTAGTTTATGAATAGGAAGAAAAAGTATTTCATTCTTGCATTGAAAAACCCTATTTTTTACTTCTAAGGTTTTGTATCCTTACAAAAACATGTACCTTTCAGTTTTCCAAGTGCACGTAATGACCTTACAGATCTATTACAGTGACAGACATAGAAAAAGAAGAGCAGAGAATCACTAATTATATCCTTATTTTATGCACTATCTTGAATCGTTGCTTCTATTTTTGTTTATCACACAACAAACGAAATACATCAATATACTGTTCAACTACTAGCTGAATGTTCACCACCATGTATTCTAATATTTGTTGGTAAAATTAGTATCGCTTATTAGAAATTTTTTGGACAACCTTCACATTCTAAACTTCCAATTGCTTTTGCATTTGGTGCCGGTATTTATTCAAGTAATTTTTAATAGAAATAATAAGACTAACAAGAATAAGAGTTAGACTGAACATTTTCTTAACACTATTATAAATTTATTGTTTAGAAAAAATGGAAGAGATAAGAATTAGCAAAAATATTCATACAGTTGTTATCATTCTAGATTGTTGAAAAAATGAACGATGACATATTCCGTTTCAATCGTTATAAATCTAATAATGAATTTCTTTCCCATTTTTTAGTCATGGTAATTAGTAGTAGAAAAAAAACTGAAGTATTATATTTGATAGAATTTTAAATGCACATCTCAATCTAGCTCTAAGCATATCATTAATAACTGTTGGCAAATTGAAACCATTATAATGTATTTTCCATATTATTGGTCAAATCATTTCGACTTATTTGATCGTGGTATTCAATAGACAGCAAATTCAAATGGTACAGATGTTATTTTTTTCACAATACCTGATGAAGGTGTATTTCATTGGAATGCGTTTATTAATCAACTTATTACTACTGCTTTTTTAATGATAGTTATCGAGTATCTTATGTAGAACTTTGGTCATATAATTTCCGAAATAGTAAAACTATTTGCATTTGTCTTAGTAATTATGGTTATGATTAGTGCATTTCCAATCGGTGTTGAAGATGCAATTAAACCTGTATGTGTAAATTTCATTTATAAAGAATAATCATTTCTCATTGTTATTTTTAAGGCTCATGACTTAGATCCTCGCTTTTTTGGAGGATTTATGTAGAGTGATGTAAAATTCATGAAAATAAAATATATCAATGGTTTAAAATAACTACAACACAAGCAAACCGACAAAAAACTGCTCAGTCAAAATGACATTATTATCAATATAAATAAACTATTCTCTAGCTTGAAAGGATAGGGTCTAGAAACCGGCAGTATTGTAGAATTGATTTTCAACGGTGTATGAATAAGTATATGATTTATTAATAGTTTAGAATTAATGAACGAATTTGAACAGGAAATTTTGATTAATAGCACCAATATAATTATGAAAAAAAATCATATTGTTGTCTAATCTTATTGGGCACTATTTGTATTTATAAAAGAAAAAAAAAATTTAACTTGTAAATGCATCATCTATATTTAGACTAAGAATTATCCAAATTAATTTTTCTGGTCGTCCAAGGTATACTGGTCATATTATCAATTTTGCGTATTATCTTTTTAAAAGTAGCGTTTTATACTATTACATCCATACATGTATTCTATCAATCTAGGGCTAAGTGAATCGTTTGATGATTCATGTTACTTGTACAGTCAGTTTTAAAATCATTTTTCTATATTGCATATATTTGTTTCGTTACTTCCAATAGAAATCGTGGAATAAGTCTAAATATTCGATGAAAATTTTGTTTATTATATAATATTAAAAATGATGCATAGTATAATTACTCAAACAACAGATTATTTGTCATAATTTGGAAGTTTGATAGATTCAGCAGGCGGTGTAAATAATTTTTTCATCAAATTTCCTGCACCCATTCTTAAACCAAAACTTATGCCACGCAATACTGAATGAAATATTTCAATTCCCCATTCAGTCTGTGGATTTGCAATTTGCGGTGCTCCAGGAGGCAAAGTCTGTGCTTTTGCAATGAATGGACGAAGAATACTTTCATATGAAGCAAATGCATCTTTGTAATTTTTCTGGTGAGCAATTTCTCCTGCAAGAATATAAGCTCCTACAATTGCAACAGTCGTTCCCATACCAGAGACTGGTGAAGGACAATAACCAGCATCACCTACTAAGACAATTCGACCCATGGACCATTTATCCATTTTGACTTGTGCAACTTCTTGTACATAAAAATCAGTAGATTTTTCCATAGCAGATAAAATACGAGGTACTTCCCAACCGGCGTCTGCAAATAATTTATGCATCTCTGCTTTTTGATTTTCTACATCAAGTTTTTCTACTCCATTTTGAGTAGTACAGATTGCTAGATATGTACGAGTTGTTTTACTTCCTCGATTATCAGGTCGTAGAAAGATGAGTCTTCTCCCTGGTGCATTGTACCAACGTGACCAAGTACCATCGGACTCTTCATACGGAATTGAGAAATGAGATACATATTGACCGAGACGATGAATAGCTGATGCACTATTTTCAAAGACGAGTTCACGAGTTCTTGAACCTAGTCCATCCGCAATTATAACCAAATCAAAATCACGATCAGTTGTCTTTGAAAAACTAACTTGTACTCGATCATCTTGATCTATAATGCCAGTTATCTTATCTCCAAAGATGTACTCAACATCACTATGAGTATGATCATAAAGTACCGTAGCAAGCTTCCCTCGAAGTATCTCGATTTCGGAAACGAATCCTTGACCATCCATCGCATCGACAGGAAAGGCAGCTTTTGTGCGATTGTCCTTGTTCACAAATTTAATACCCTCTTCTTCAGTGGTTCTAGCACGAATAATCTCTTCAAGACCCATCTTCCGTATGATTTCAATGCCTACACCACGAATATCGATAGTCTGTCCTACAGTACGTATTTGTGGTGCTCGTTCAATTACAGTTACGTTCATTCCATAACGAGCAAGCCAAAAAGCAACGGTTGGTCCAGCAATTCCAGCACCCGATATAAGAACGTTTTTGAGCATTTGAGATTTCTTCGATTGATGTATTTATCGTATTTTGTTTCGATTTCCTATAAAAAATAGATTTGCTCGATCGCACTCATTTTAAAAACGTAAACTTTCCGATTTCAAAATCAAAAACGAGTGTGAGAGAAGCAAATCTGCCTCAAAATAACTTACAAAGTCATTCATTAACGTATGAGCAGTCGAGCTAGATTCTGTGGTAATGGTTTCAAAATGATTCAGAGATGTAGAATTAACTTAAAGAAAATGCTACTAGATTTGAACAGCTCACCCTCAAAATTCTGTAAAAAATTCAGATCTTTCAGAAATAATATGCCATTTTATCCAAGATTTCTCAGGCCAGCCTCTTTCAATATATTTTAGTTTTTTTTTTGTTTGAAAGAGCACGTCGATATGCAGGACGCCACAGAGTCCTTTTTTTTATTAAACATATACAAATTTAATGTAATTACTATACACCCAATTTTGGCGCGTTTTTTGAGTCATTAAACTTGTGAACCCCTTTCTCCACTCGAAGAGTAACAATTTGAAAAAAAGATCAATATATAGTGTGAGACTGAACCGAAAAATCTTGGACAGAAAATGAGCTATGTTTGACCATTGTTTGGTTAATATCTCTGTCAAACATCATAATATCGAGCTGAAAATTTTACCCTAACCACCTCACTTCAACCCATTTGAACGTACCTCAGCTGAGATCGTTTTTTAATGGGAAGGAAAGCCTTAAAATGTTATCACCATCTATCTAAGTGCGTCTAACCATCAAACGGTGTATATTTGAAGAATGCAATTTGTTTACAACTAAGACTATCTAAAGATGTTTCAGCCTCAGGTTTGATTTCAGACTAATAATATAGTTGAACACAGTATATAATTTTTCACTCCTGCCTAACTCAAACTATATCGTAATATCCTGGTCCTTAAAGATGATGTGTACAATAGTGGAGCTTTGATGAGAATTCTTCTAAACGCAAGTCTAAAGTATTATCTTGATGCATGCTCGTTCGTACTCACACTTACTTGAATCGTTTGTCTTTGCTTCTCTTATCGACAATGCCATGTGGATTTATTCTCTTTTCAAATGTATTTTTTTCGTTCTCTTCGTATGCATACTCACATTAGAAGAAGAATAAAGAAAAAAGGTAAAAAAAAAAAAAAGAAGTACTCTCTAACGGCAAATATTATGTAATATAGAACAACATTCTTAGTGAAGGGCAAAAAGTAAATTTTTCGCTTCATGCTGATGTCAGCATTCGTTAATGAAGAATCATGGTAAATAAAGATCCTGATAAAAAGAATAAGAAAAGTAAACAATTATGTGTTATGAGAAAAAACATGAAAAAGATTTAAATTACGTAGTTCTTTAGTTTCTTCTTCGATGAGAATTGTTTTAATACTTTGTACTTAACACATTCGAGGCGATTTAGTTTTGTACAGAAATTGATCAAGATATTCGTTCTTACGAAGAATAAATTCCTAGTGAATACACTTACTGACCTTTTCTTTCTGTTCTATCGATTTTTTTACTATCCTTCTTTTTGTACAATTAAATAGTGAATCGAATCTCGTCTCTAGCTGTATAACGACTCATGTTACTTTTTCGTTCTGTAATGTGTATTATACATTACGTGTGAGATAAGGATAGAAAGTTTCTAGATTTTTCTGTTGCATTCGTGTCTATTCTGCGCATTGCTACTCATCAATATAAAAGCGATCAAAATTGTCAGTATTCTTGAATATTTTACATGTCATCAGAAGAAGTCACTGATGATGAGGTCGATTCAAACGTCTGGAGTGAAATAGAATCAGAATCTGACGGTGAATTTCTGGAAGATTATGGACTTGTTGAACAAGTAACACCAACTTCCGAAGATGGTACAGACAATCCTATCGATTGCTATCAACATTTCATCACGGACGATGTTATAAGCCTTATGGTTCTTGAAACTAATAGATATGTAGAACAATACTTACTAACACATAAACTTAGCAAACGATCAAAAAATCTTCAATGGGAATCAACTACTAACGAAGAAATGCTGAAGTTCTTGGGGATAGTCATCAAGATGGGCTTAGTGCAAATGCCAAAAGTAGACTACTATTGGAGCAAAAGTCAATTATATGGATCAGAAATCATTCAAAATACAATGTCGAGAGACAAATTCGAATTACTTCTCAAGTTTTTGCATTTTTCTAACAATGAGGAACAGGATGCGAGCCATGATAAACTAGCTAAGTTGAATCCACTTTTGATCCTATTGAAAGCTAGATTTAAGTCGATTTATATGCCCGGTTGTCACCACCGGCGATGAAACAATGGTGCCCTGACGAGGTCGACTCTCCTTTAGACAATACGTTCCAGGCAAAGCCCAGAAATATGGGGTTAAAATGTATAAAGTAGCAGACATAAATGGATATACTTGGAATTTTATAATTTATACAGAAAAACAGAATCCAACGACTGATCTTAGTCATACTCAAACAGTCATTATGCAATTATTAGAAGATCTTTTCGGATGCTATCGAACTGCGGTAGCTGACAATTTTTTTACGCGTATTGATCTTGCGAAACGATCGTTAGGAAATGATACTTACCTCATTGGAACATTGAGAAGTAACCGTGTTGGATCTGGAAAAGCAATTCTTCAGAAAAAACTCAAGAAGGGTGAGATTTATGACCTTCCGAATGGCAATGATGTCAAGCTGATCAAGTGGACAGATAAAAGAGACATTCCGATGATATCTACCAAGCCATCCCATACAACTGCTCTTGTGGACATCAGAAAAACTAATCCATCTCGCGAGCGCATCATGAAACCACAAGTGGTGCTCGACTACACTAAAGGAAGACAAGGTACGGATTTGTCGGATCAGCTATCCGCATACTACACATGTCTAAGACGATCTATAAAATAGTATGAAAAGGTGGTGTTTGAATTGATATTTGGAACAGCAGTAGTGAATAGCTATTTGATATACAAAGAAAACTACATAACAAACAACATAACCATTCTGCAGTTTCGTGAGAGTCTCGTGCGATCTTTACTCCTTGGTACGCGTTTCGAAAATCTGAAACCTGGTCCGAGACAACAATCGACGAGTCATTTGAAGCGCAAACTAGCTGATCATAAGCTGGAAGAAAAGAAAGGATCTGACCGTGATGTTCGAAGACGATGTGTTGGTTGTTATGAAAAAAACAGAGAACATCAATCAAGAGAAGCGTGCCAGTCGACAACAAAGAGAATCAAAACTTTCTATTCTGATTGTAACAAATTTTTTTGTCTTGATTGTTTTAATGAGAAGCATCATACTATGTAATAAATCATTTTGAAAATAGCGAAGGTACAAATCAGATCATACACTACGTGCAACTTTCCGCCCAAGAATGAAAGAGAAAGAACTGTTTTTCTATTCAGTTTCTTGCTGAAACATAGTGGGGTCCACCGGTGGATCCCATCGCCTCGAATGTGTTAATTCCTTTCCGTATTGAAACGGAAGATATTGTTCTTGCTAAACATCTTCAGACATGTGGTAACAATACCAGTTATTTGACTCCTCGAATCCAAAATGAATTGATTATACCCTCGGCTCAAATTGTGTCAGCGAAATTTATTCGTAAACCTATCGAGAAACGACTTTTCTATTCACTTTTGGCTGATGAAAAACCAGACATATTTGGTCGTGAGCAATTGTCAATATCGATCCGGTACAGCCTTCGCAAAAAGTTCTGGGACAATCGAAAATAGTTTCTCAGTGCTCTATGTTTAAGCCAACTTTGACTTCCAATACATGTTTAGTATTGTTATTGATCAGGCTTTGATACCCTATAAACCAAATCAATAATTGTCCGTTGATATGGAAAAAACAGTATCACATATAAAATCTCCAGCGGTAAAAAGTTCTGGGACAGTTTTCGTTTTCTTCATTTGTCAAGTTTTGTTCGAATGAAAATGGTACTATTGAAAAGCCCATAAAAAATGACGCATAACTAATACATTTTCGCTGTCAAGCTTGCGGAAAAAAGATGCTTTCGAAATGATAACTTTTTGCTGGAAAGTGGTATTCATCATCAGAAACGTGTTTAGAGACTGGTAAAAAGGAGGAGATATTTTGTTTTTCTTAGCTCATTTTGACAAGGAGAAAAAACTGAACAAAATGAACCATTCCCGAACTCTCTAACACCTCGTACAAGTGCGCTATGTGATAAAGAAAAGAATAAAAGTGTTTGATTTTATTTTTTCACGTAAAAATGACTGATATGACGTTAAAGTATATATGTCTATCTTCTTTTATCACATAGCGCACTTGTACGAGGTGTTAGAAAGTTCGGGAACGGTTCATTTTGTTCAGTTTTTTCTCCTTGTCAAAATGAGCTAAGAAAAACAAAATATCTCCTCCTTTTTACCAGTCTCTAAACACGTTTCTGATGATGAATACCACTTTCCAGCAAAAAGTTATCATTTCGAAAGCATCTTTTTTCCGCAAGCTTGACAGCGAAAATGTATTAGTTATGCGTCATTTTTTATGGGCTTTTCAATAGTACCATTTTCATTCGAACAAAACTTGACAAATGAAGAAAACGAAAACTGTCCCAGAACTTTTTACCGCTGGAGATTTTATATGTGATACTGTTTTTTCCATATCAACGGACAATTATTGATTTGGTTTATAGGGTATCAAAGCCTGATCAATAACAATACTAAACATGTATTGGAAGTCAAAGTTGGCTTAAACATAGAGCACTGAGAAACTATTTTCGATTGTCCCAGAACTTTTTGCGAGGGCTGTACGTTTCACCTGAACCTGATGCTAGTGGTGAACTCATTCATGAAATATTTTGGGGCTTTTTTCTTTTGAAAAATCGTACTGCAATATTGCCGTGGCTAATAAAATATGCGAATTTTAAAAAAATATTGGTCCTAGTATTGATCTTATTAGCGATAGTGTTCTAGACTAAAGACTTCTCTGCTGTATTGTGACACTCAGTACACATACATAATTGACCATTTCAGAATTTTCAAAGATGTTGTCTTTCCTAGGACAAGGTTACGATGGTGCCCATATAATGTTCGGTCGATTAGGTGGTGTGCAAAAATTAATCACCGATCAATCTCCACGAGCAATCTATGTGCATTGTTCCAACCATTCTCTCGATCTTGTGCTGAAAAATTGATGTGACGGATCCAGTGTAAAATCGTTTTTTGATACCATCAAAAATATAATCGACGGCACAAAATAGATACATAAAACGAGGGTGTCATATTTGTTTTTTTGGCTTGTATTCACCTATGATTGTTTGCAATAAATGCATAATATTACCTTAATCTATACTCTCAAATCGCCCACATTAATCGATCACGTGTGATTGTATAAAACGCAGTATCACTGTGAAGGTTTTAATAATAAGAACTAATCTTGGCAATCGTTTATTTTCATATCACAGAAACAGAATATTTATTTTTTTGGTATACGACTGAACATATAGTGAAATTTATCAGTTATATCAAATGCACCATAAACTAGGAATTTAATATTGAACTCAGAATTCATTAGAGTATAAATTTCATATGTCTGTGTTTCTTTATTACATCGTTTGATTCAACTTTGAATGAAAGACAAAAGACTGTAAATTTGTTTTTGTTTCTTATCTAAACCTAAACATTTAAAGAATTGATTTTGATAATTCAATATTTGAAATATGCCATTGATAGAAACTGCTGCATTTTGTAAGAATAAATTTGATCTTGCTTGATTAATATTTTCTCTTGAACAAAATACAACAATAGAATGTTCAAGACTGCTAACGCGTGTTCTATGATAAATTGTACTAAATGTTAGTGCAGTTTTTCTTACATAAACTCTTCATAAATTTCTTATGTTTGGTAAACAATAGAGAATCTGAAGCTCTATAAGACTATATGTATATGTAGCGAATTTGAATATATTATTTTTGAAAGAGTATGATTTGAAGAGCAAAAACATTCAATTATCGTTACTGCGATTATATATCAAATGGTTATCTACAACATTGCTCTTATTCTGGATGGTGCGGGCTCTACAGTGATGCTTTTAGACAGATTAACCCTTTGGGGACGGTGGTGCAAGGGTCGTACCACCTAGTGTTATATAGTGAAAAAACATGTCGTGAACACTTTTATCAAAGGTTCCTGTGCAGGAAGGTTAGAGGGTGCTCCAATTGTCATGTTAGAAATGTCTTTTTTGATCTCATATATATGGGGGTTACCAACTTGACTGGTATTCTAAGATACAGAATAAAAAATGATATTATTCCATGGAGTAGTATATAATGAATTTTATATCAAATTAAAGCTCGTTAAAAATGCGATCTATTAGTACTAAATAGTAAGGCTTTTATAAACGCTGTAATGTCAAATTTAAGAAATTTTCTACATTAAAAAATGTTAAAAAACTCACATTTTCAATATGGAAGAAAAACACAAGATTTTGCCATAAAATTAGCTTTTGTACATTATTTGTACTACCTCACAAATCGTTCGAATATCTCGACGATTGAACAACAGACAGATCATAAAAAATGACTGCCCTAAAGCGGTCAAGGTCTGCAACAGATTTACACGTGGTGTTGATCGATTCAATCAAAGAGTATAATGCTACTTGTTTGATCTGAAGTCTAGAACGAATTGGTTTCGCCTTTTCATTTTCTCCTTCAATGCATCTTTAGCTAATTCATATATCTGCTACAACCAAGTAGCCCAGAATAAATTATCATATTTGAACTATTTAGTTTCGATAGCGGAATTTCTTTGTTCTGGTGCTGAGCGGCTAAATCCAGGAAGAGCTCCTCCAGACAAGATGCGTGATGCATCATCACCACAACGTACTACTCAACTGAACGGCCAAATGTATTTGTCTGTCATTCGAACCCGACGCAGGTGTGCTCACTGTAGTACAAAAGAAGTTCAAGTTCGATCGAATATCGAATGCTCTACTAGCAAATTGACATTTTCCGCAAAAAAGCGAGGAAAATTGCTTTTTTGAATATCATCAAGGTTTTGTTGGAGTATTCCGATTGAGGCTCGTTAAACTGATAAAACCAATCATTTTCTTCCAGAAAAAACTTCCGTCCCCAAACGGTTAACACATTTCTTTTATCAAAAATGACTAAAAGTCAGAAGATTAACATCTACATTTGATCTTGAGAATGATGATGAATTCAAAATTCGAAAAACTGTCTTCTAAATTTGTGATCTTTCGATCATCTGAATACATTCTAGCATAAAAGTTAAAGCCTTCTGATGAGACCCTTAAGGGGGGCCCCCCCCTCAGAAAAATGTTTTTTTCGAAAATAACTCAATATTGAATTTTTAGTTTAGGAAGATGCGCCGAAATTTCCTCTTTCAGAATATGTATGGTTTTTCGAAAAATGGCTAGGTTTCAAAAGACTTATCAAAAAAAATTTCTACCCTACTACTCTGTTTTCCTAGAAATTTTTATGGTTCTCACGTTTTGAAAAACTGCTTGTTGTTCCATATAACCGCATTGCATATAACATTTTTTTATATCAAGTATGATAGATGGCGTTAGCTTATTCGCTTGTTACGCGCTTTCAAAAAGTCCATTGACATATATTGAAAATATACCATGTAAACATGCTTTTCGGGATTTGGCTGTAAAAATCCATTTCTAAAACTTCTTTTGCGTTTTTCTCAAAATCAATTTTTTCGACCATACCGTTTACGCGGGCAAGGATTTCTCAATAACGACTCAATAAAGAAAGGATAATTTTTTTTTGTTGAATAGAGGACAGTTAGGGCTAGATCCTCACGTTCTCCGATTTTTGAATTTCTCTTTTGCTGAAATAAAAAACTTAGATATATCATTTTGATGAGCGCTTTGAATTTGAACATTTTGCGACAAAGTGTTTTTAAAAATCAAACAAAGGGAAATTCGAAAATCAGAGATCGTGAGGATCTGGCCCTAAGGCCACTCTACAATTTAAAAACCACCCCGACATGATTAGCTAATATTTTTATATCGAAAACCTTGCCCGCGTGGAGGGTACTTTTGACCAATAAATTGACTGTAACTCATTCGTTTCTCAGAGATTTGAGGAGATATTTTAACCACAGTCTCCTCTAGCCAAGACTAACATTCTCTGAAATTTTCGTTGAAATCGGATGAGAAATAACAAAGTTCGGTGGTGAGGGGGGGGCCCCCCTTAAGCAAGGTCAAAATGCGTCACGGTATGCTTTGTTACTCACCCTTAATAACAAGTTGTTGTTTTTTTTGCGTAAATAATTTGTTGCAAACTAGATCAAAGACAGTTGTCTTAAGCATAGCATTATGAGGAAACTAGTAATTATTCATCAAAGAGATCATTATAATTTTTACTTTATCTTATCTTTTTCAGTGCACTTCATTTCTTATTTACAGTTTGTTTTATTTTTAATTGTGTATTTCCCAATGATTTAAACATAAAGTTTTTCATATTACAAAATACTCATAATGATATCTATTTATCTGTACCAGGCGCAACTGTCTGCCAATATTTGTCACTCTTAAATCTGTCAGTTTCTTCAGTCCAGTAATGATTTGCGTCAGTTAAATGTTTAACACATTCAACTAAAGTAAAAAAATCACGGTCATTGAATGCTTTTTTCATAAAATCAACCAAGATCATTAATAATTTATAATTACTAATAATTTTTGCACTAAGTTCTTCTTTTGTATAAAAATTTAAAATCAATGAATTTTGTTGCACATTTCTGTTTTTTTCTGTTTTAAATGAACCCAAATCATTTACTAAATTTACATCTTTGTTACATAAAACCATAAATTCATTAAATCCTTCCATACAGAAACAATTAATAGGAATATTTTCTAGTTTTAGAAAACATACAATTACATACTCCATTCCCAAAGTTCGCGGCTTATTTACTAAATAATTGTATTTTGTCCAATATTTAGTATGTGTTACTTCAAAAGTAATAGCATTTAAGTACTCAAACCAGAACCCAGTTTGAAAAGCAAAAATATCTTCACCCAAAAACTGTTCCAGCATATCAATTGACTTCTTTAAAGGTTTGCAAAGACATTCATGATTCAAGCATACACTTTCTTTACTACCTAAACATTTTCGAAAATCGTGTTTAGTACATAGATCATCTACATAGAAGATGTTAGCAATTGCTAAAGAAACATGTAGCAGTTCGTTTTCAGTGTAATTAGGATTGATAAAAGCCAATGTTGCAGCTTGCCAAATCATGTAGATGTATCTTGTATGTAATTTTGAGAAAATCTTTTGGATCTCGTTATGTACGAATTTGTAAAATGTTTCAGCATTAGGATTTTGAATCCTAGGATTTCTTTCTCTGATAATAGGTAAATCACTCACATAGTCACCTTTTGTATCCTTTTGTGCATTATTAACAATACTCTCTTGTACTTGCATTCTTTTCTAATAAGTTATTTTATATAATCTAAAAAATTTTTGGAGGATACAAAGGGTTAAACTTTTAAATAATGTATACTATTTTAATTCAAAGAATCTAACAACGCAATAAAACTCATGTTTTATTATCATTATACAAAAAGAGAAAAACTGCTTCATCACCATGTAATAAGAAAAAGAAAAAAGAAACTTATTCTCTTTTTTCCTTTTTTTCTCTACAAGATAGCGTTGACTTGTGCCAACTAGTGTACTGCATTGGACTCCAGACTCCAATTCCAACTCTAAATCCAGTAGAGTAGGAGTTGGAATGATTAATAGAATTTTTTTTGGAGTCAATATTGGCGTTGTATTAGTAAGATAATCATGCTTGTTCTAGAATATTAGTAGTGTTTGCTTTGTCACATAGGAGAAAAAACGTAAATTCTATGCGAATGAAAGCTAAACAACTTTGATTCGTTCACTAATTCATCTTGTGATCATCTATTTTAAGCTTCAGAATGACCAAGGTGGCTGTAAATTATGAAAACAAAAAGAACTGGAATTTTTTGGAGTTCGAACTGGAGTTGAGAGATTTTTTTCGAACTTGGAGTTGGAGTTGGAGTCAAAAATACCAATGATGCAGTTCTCTAGAGCCAACTCGCCCCCTTGACTATCAGAGGGTAGCCATCTGAACGTAGGCGAGAAAAGAGTCAGAAAACTAGAAACATTCAAGCGCGAAAGCAGCTACAATCCAACTTTCTGACAATAAAAATATACACGAACGTCCATATAAGACATCTACTCATTCATGATAACCTAGTCTGATGACAAGTCCGGTCCCTTAATTTTCTGAGACATAAGCCGTTAAAGCCAGAATAAAAGACAGCTTTCAAAAACGTACCGGATCAACGAAACATCCACCATAGGTTGTCAGTAACCTGTGAGAATGTGCTAGCGCCGCGCCCGCTTTCTATCGGTCAAAAAGTGTTAAAGGTGCACAGGGCTGTCATCTAACTATTTGTCAATAGCATTGCAGAGTCGCAGCTCGTACGTCGCTCGCTGCGCTTCTACTCACGCTCAGAAGACATCAGGGTGAAAACCGGAAGGCATCGGAGTGAAATAGGAAGAAATCGGAAGTTGTCGGAGTGTATCCAAAATTCACCGGAGTAAAAACGACAAAAATCAGACGTTACCGGAGTAAACAGGAAGGAAAACGGAAAACCGAGAGTGATCACAGTTATAAAACGTGAAAATGAGAGAAAACAAGCAAAATAAACAAGGGTATAAATAAATATTGAAAATTAAATTAATATATAAACAAATAAATAATGAAATAAACAAATAAAGTAAAAGTGTAATCTGCACTCGCTCACTTTCACCTTCACTAATGAAGACAGGAAGAGAAGAGAAAGGAAAAAAAGAAAATATTTTTTATTAGGTTTTGTAGAGCCTGTAACAAGTGAAAATTCCTGATTGATGTGGACCTTACTAGATAGGAACAGTGATTTGTTGATTTGTCTCGTCTGAAAAAAATTTAAGTAAGCCTCTATCGCTGGTAAAAATTTCAGTTCGTTCGGTCGACATTTGGTAGAGATATTCAAAATTCTTAGCGTAGTGTTATTTATGAGTTACAGTGTATTCTGGTGACCAGAATTGTGTTGCAATTATTCTCTATTAGGAACAGGAAGAGAAAAATTAATGTATATGTATATGTATATGTAAGCGAGTACGGATAATTAGTATGCGCAATTTTGGTGACCAGAGTAGACTTATGGACAATAAAACTTTCGCTAAACTACTTGCTTTCCATGACGTGAGTTTTTCAGTACAGTCGAGGTAGGCTTCTATTGAAATACAGTATGAATGATATATCTTTTATGCAAAAAACATCTCCAAACTAAAATCTCCAAATGGTGACCAGTATTAACCTTAATTGTTTGATTATCCCCAAATGGGGGAATGAACGATTTGGAACTTGATTCTGGGAATCACAATTTGGGGCAAATGATAATCTACCACCAGATTAAATGATGATTACCAACAATTTACTAAAACAAAAATCAAAGAACAAAGAATTAATTTTAGAAAGGAAAATGTAACAAGGATCATCTGAAGTACACTTATGAAACCAACCGAATAATAGTCATGAATAACTCAACTCAAATCAATAAATAACTAAAGCGACGAAAAGCTCAACTTAGATAGAGCAATGGTTTCACAGCTTAGTCGCTCTATTAGTGTATTGCATGGCCTCTCATAGCTGTTCGTAAGATGAAGATTATATTTATGAACCGAACATTTTTAGGTGTCTGATGAGATAGATAAAGCTTTCAGTACAGAATATATAAAGTAAAAATTCGAGTCAGATATTAGTTAACTTACCAAAATATGTATCCTGCATTTAACATGGAATTTGTGTTTTGTTACCTACGTATAGGTAAAGGTAAACAGTGTGTGCAATCCTTTATGAAATATCTCCTCACCTTTATATCGACCACTTTTGTATCCTACTTTCGTATAATGAAAAAAGCTTGTCAGCGCAGCCCTTTGGGGCTAAAATGTGAAACTCACATCTTCATATAAGCTAGGAGCTCTGCTACTGTAAATTTTTTTATAATGTTATTACTCTACATTGATAGGTAGGTGTTTGCAGCAAAGCTTTAGATGAAAGAGAACGATTCTAAACGACAGCAATCATTTATCATATCGCTTCTGCTGTAATAGGGCGGTGGCTGTATTGTGGTCGGTCTGTATTGAAGTCCTGTCTGTAAGGAGGGGGGAGCCCGAAAAACCTCGACTTAAAACTTACACTCACTATTTTTCTTCGAAAAAATATGCGAGTTCCACAAAACAAAAATGAACATAAAGCATTTTTATTATTGACAATAAAATAAATTCTGTCGAAGCAAAAAAAGTTGTGGATAATCTTTCTCTTACACTGACTGTGTGGATTTCGGAAGATTTTTTCTATTATATCTGGTCACAGTAATATTCTTGAATGAGAATCCGCAGTCATAAATGTGTATACTCTATCAAATACATTAAGACTGTATAAGCCAACGCCATAGTTCCATTTAAATACTAAGGATTCAACTTTAATTTGTTATTCGAGCTTGTACGAATCCATTCTTGATGAGATTTTTAAATTGTGGAGCTGATAATTGATTATGAATAACCAAATGTATGTTGATGAAATATTGACGATCGCTTATACTCATTTCTATTCGATTAATATGAGTATAATGTTCGATTTTTTCATGAATAAATCTCCATGAACGAAATAAAGAAAGATCTTGTGATTGAATATAACCTGTTGATCCTTCATAAAAAATCAATAATTGACTGTCTTCATTAGGAAATACTGCTCTAAATTTTGTTAGATCAGCTTGAGTTTTCCAAGAATTAAGGAAAAGAAGAAATTTTCTACCAACCAATGGACGCAAGACTTCATTTAAAAAAACATGATGGTTTTCATCACTGCTTTTTCCTGACTTTGAAGCTTTGACTACAACATTTGGTGGTACAATTCATTTTTTTTGCACATTTTTACCAGATGTATTTTCTTTTTCTTGGAGTATCAGCAAGAACCTTTCTAATAAATACCCGTCGGTTGATGTAACTGATTGACCTGTATAAGAATGAGTTGTATTGTACTTTTTTTAACAGGCACTTCAGTTGTTCTTTCATCGGTAAAAGAAAGGGTTCTTGGTGGAATATATTCTTGCTGAAATGAACAGTGATCACTGTTTAAAATTTGATGATAAGAATACTTTGAGATTAAGGTTCTTTTATTTTCAATCCAATTTTGTGCATCCCAAAAATATACATGTATGTTACAATTAGGTACATGTATTCAAAGACTAGATAAAAGTTTACATACCATTTAAACTGCAAAGCTTTCTATTTCTTTTAGCACGAGTAATAATTTTGTTGTATCTTCTTGATGATATTCTGTTTTCTCTTTTAACATTATTGATAAATGGTTTGCTTGCCTTGAATTCATTAAAATTGAATTCTCTTGCTTTTTGAATCGCATACAGTTCAAGGTCAGTATCATGGACGGTCTCCTTTTCAATGGCTCTTTTGAGATAAAATTCGTCAAACATAAAATCTTTAATTTGTTTTAATTTTCCTAATCTAGTACCATTACTTTCGATATATTGTCTAAACCTTGTAATATAATGCATGTATTTCACCTTTTTAAATCGATGCGAAATAGTTGCAAATCCAGCATTTGGATGTTGATCAATCCATTCGATCATATTTTTCGTTTCTTCTAATGTAAAACTATTTGTTATATCAGAATGTTCATCTTCATTATAAGTGTTCGTATCATCATTGTTCTCTTCATCATCCGTTTCATCATATTCATCGTTAAAATCGAGACTATCATAAGTATACACTTCGCTAAAGTAGTTGTCTCTGAAAGATTTTAGAACTTCAAATAATCGTTCTGCAGCAAATATTTCATCAGTAGTTGTTGCAGAATTTCTAGATCCATATTCAGTTTGGGCCAAATACAGAAGATGTTTAGCAATGTTTAATATATTCATGCTTTAATTGATGAAATAAACCTTTTCTAATCGATAGTTATAGAAGCGAAAAAGAAAGAATAATTATTATATAATATATTTCTTTGTATCTTCTTAACACCAATTAGAAAGATATGATCAATAGACCACCAAATGATGCACTAATGCACTTTTATTTCAAATTATGCACATAAACCATTTTTTGAAACATCATACGTATTATTTTTCGTTTCCATACTATTTAAGGTTTAGAAGACATCGAAATTAATATGATATGTTAGTGTTATTGATAGGTTTCAGAAAGATTCTTATAGTCCACTACTGAAATACACACTTCACTGCATAAAAATCTAATGCAAATAGTCCTAATGTTCCTATGTACCGAGATTGTAAGTACCATAAAACATCGAATATTTTCCTCTAGACAAGCCAAGGGCCGCTAATATTTTAACTTTGTTAGTTTCTCAACGAGAGCTTTCATTTGATATTAAAATATCCTATCTTTTCGCTCAACAGTACAAATACCTCCATTGTTAGCGCTATATTTTTTTAAACTTACACTTGATAAAAAAAGTGGGTACTGAAAGGGCTATACCAGTATTTTCCCATTTTTCTGATACTGATACTGACAATGTTTAAAAGTTAAACATTTCATTGAGCATTGTATATGCTTTAAGCAATCTTCAAGAAAATGAACATATAGCAATGCCATCGCACAAATATTTGGAAAGTCGATTTTGAAGTGGCGTTTTTATAGTTTTTTTGATTTTAAAATGTACCCAATGATCTTTGAGGCTCCAAATAATTTTGAGCTACATTTTAGATTGTATTTTTCCAAATCTAGCTAGTATTGCCACTATGCATGTGTACGCTCGTTGATACGAAATCCAGATCAAAAAGGGTCGTATGAAGTATACCTAACATGCCAACCAAAGAAATATGGTTCACTTCATATAGAAAAAAATAAACCGATCAAAATTGAGCCCATAGTTTACTAAAAAACTTTTTCGTGTATGCTAAAGCCTTATAAGTTTTTGCAGGCTATCTAAGGATAGTACTTGAAAATTTTTGAGGGCTACTTAAGGATGATACTTGAAGCATTTTCAGGAGTATATAAGGTTGGTACTTGATGATTCTTAAGAGACGATTCATGACAATATCGAAAATTGGCGAATAGGACCATACTCTTAAAATTTTTCAACCCTCATTTTTTTTTCATTGAAAATGAAAGAGGATCATCCAGAACCTCTAAATCCAAATTTTTAGCTCATTCTAGCTTACCCTTACAACGTTACGAAGCAAATAATGAATGAGAGTTCACCCACAGCTACTGCTGTAGGGTTTATGCCACGCTCCCCGCGATAAAAGGCTGCGCCCATACCCTTAGCTACTCCTATGTGATTTGCTCCTCCTTCTCTACCCCGTCCGTCGACAAAGACTTCCACCCTCAGCTGGACCTGTGGAATTTGCCACCCATCCCTTCCTAAAGAGTTGGGCCCTCATCCTCAGCTGCCTCTGTGGCACTTGGGCCCATCCTCTCAAAGATGAATACTCGAATAATTGAAATAGTTGAATTCATGTATCTACTATTACATCTATGTAAATTACAGGAAAGTGGTCATTTATCATATATTACAAATGATATAAATGAAATGAAACTTTATTTGTTTTCCTAGCGGATATGAAAGTGGTTATTTCTTACATTTCTTATAGATCAGATATTAAATGGTTCTATATCTTTATTTATTTTCGAAAAAAAAAATAGCTTCTGCAACTTCATTTATATAATAACTTGAATTAGGCATCTCATGTGTTTTTTAGGTTTATCTAGAGCGTACTGCTATTCATTTTTTAGTTAAATATCATGTATTTTCTGGCACTTTTAGATTCTCGAAAGATAAATATATACACACTCTGATTTTTCAAGAATTACTTTAGTATTTGATATATAATATTTGAAGTATTCGTTAATCATAATAATTCTATATTCTCTACTACATATTAGCACTATGTGTACTTAGGTCTGATCAAAAGTTCGTGCAACATTTAATAAAAATACAAGTAGTACGAATTCGAGAGATTCGCTGACCTTTTTCTGAAAGAAAGAAAATTTATTCTTGTATGTTCCAGAAGGAAATTCATTTCGAAACCATACGTGTTTTTTCCTAGGGATCGGCAAATTCAATCTCGACTCTGAACTAAGGTATGGTGATTCCGATACAGTTCCAATTGAAAAGAAACGTCAATTTTATACAAGTCTAATTTTCCATCAGCAATATAACGGTTACTTATCTGATGCTTGTATTATCGTAATTACTGATCTATTATATAAACAAAAATTGTGCCAAAGAAGAGATTTTCGCAATAGCGTTACATTTATCCTATTCAGCGTGCGATATTTTTTGAGGAAAAAGTACCACATTTAAATAATTGTCAAAAGTCAATTACTGTCTACTACTTAGTTTTTATTGATATCTCATAAGCGGCTTACTGTAATTAAAAATAAGATCTTTTCGTAGCTCTATTACAGCCATACTGATCCAGTATTATTTTCAGAACAACTTCACATAGACAAAAGGAATAAAGTTGCTTCTATTTCCCACAGAAAAATCATACAGGACAGTTTAAACAACATTTGATATCGGAGTTTGAAGCTTCACATTAGGATGTATAAATAGTTTTAAAGCAAGATAAAATATTACAATGGAGAAAACTGCAATTAATGCTTGATGTATACATTTTAAAGATATTTAGAAACAATCTTTCGAATAATAAAGTATATTTTCTTACATTTCTGAGTCCATTCTACAACGTGATATTAAGCATTTATTTCGAATTCTGAAATAAATACTTATGTCTGAAGTGTCGCATTACATAGGAGAATCAATCTATAGATAAGTAGATATACTTACGAGAAAGTTTAACGCTGAAATATATTGTAGTTGGTTTTATGTATGTTAAAAGCAAGTTATTTTACGTATTTATATTCATTGAAGTTGGTTTTTTCCAAGTAATGTTTATTTACGTGAATCAATCAACCGTGCTATTTCATACATATCATGACGAGATAGATATGGTTGACTATTTTTCGCACACATTTTTTTTCATCATACAGTTATCTTTTCTTTCGATTCTTTGCTCGATGCAAGAAAATAATCAATCTGTGTATTTATTCAACATAGTCCTTATTTTTTTTTTCGAACCAAAAAATCAGTTGTACAATGGAAAATAACTAATGAAGTATATAAGGACTTTTGAGAAGAATTTTAGGAAGCAAATTATTTTTTCTTATTTGATATGTGAATCGATTCAATTCGTCAATTCAATTGTTGGTGAAGTTTGAACTATTTATTCAATTTAACTTATTGATGATTTCAAATCCACTCTTGATAGATAGTATAGATAGATTATGATCAGAAACTTATCCGAAAATGAGATTTGGATAGATTAATGAATCTAAGGAATTAAGAAAAAGAAAACGTACATAGATTTATTTGAATACAACAAAAAAAGACAATATTAGCAACGCATTTCGAATATTCTTCTTCAGGCCAGAGCTGGACAGCTACGACCTTCTTCGACTCCGGCTCCGCTCTGGCTCCGACTCCGTTAATAAGTTGAGTCGGCTCCAGAGCCGGAGTTGCCCAGCTCTGTTTCAGGCTATACTAATTCATAAATAACATATAGATAACGAATATGAATACAAATAACAGATAGAAGTACAAATATAGATGTAAAAAAGAACAAAATTCCAGAAAAATTACAAATAATATTAATTCATCTTATTTGTTTTTTCGAAATAATGTGGCAATGAGGTGTTGAGATTTTATGCAATATGATAAGAATGATAATAATTATCTTTATAGCATGCGATAGGCATCACAATTTAATATATGATTTTTTATATTATTTTTAATCGGAAAATGTAGTTTTAATAATCGTTATTATAACATGTAACAGGATTTATTGAATAACAATATAAATTAATTGAATAAGTATCTATTGCATTCATTTCAGTTTCAATATCTACTGACGATGAGTCTAGATGAGTCGAAAGCTCTAGTACTTATTCTTTTTCGTATTGTATAACAACTAGTTTCACTACGTATATATTATAATTTATTTGAATAAATATATCTTCATCTACTTATCCAATTAATTTAACATGTAATAGGTATTATCATGTACTATATAATTCTATAACTCCACCATAGAGACCGCAATCCAACGGCTTCTGTGCCGGTCGTAAGTCCGGATAAAGGAGGAGCGTTTGACGGAAGGGGTGCAGATACCGCCGTTTGTAAAAAGAACAAGACGACAGAAACCAACCATGAACGGCTTCAACACGAAACCATACCGGCTCGGACGGCACCCGGGAAAACAAGGTCCGCGTCCTCTGTCGAGTGACCAGGGCAGAGTCGAAAAATTGGCGACTGCAAAGAATTCATGTACGACAAAAAACACGCAAAACCTAAAACTTGCCAAAAATACTCTAACAGTAGGAACATGGAATGTGCAGACACTATGGACTGCTGGCAAGCTAGAACTACTCAGAAACGAAATGAAACGTTTCAGATACGACATAATTGGAATTTCCGAAGTGCGATGGGCAGGAAAAGGTGAAACACCGAATGGAGATTTCATCTGGTCAGGAGAAGAATCCTCACATACGAGGAGTGTGGGGTTCTTACTAACCGCACAAGCTAAAAAGGCATTAATAGGATACAATCCAATTAGCTCTCGAATAATTTCGGCAAGATTCGATGCAGCATCATTTAAAATTTCAGTTATACAGGTGTGCGCACCAACCTCTTCATCATCAGAAGAGGATATTGAAGCATTCTATAACAATATAGAGAAAACATTGACAAAGACAGATAAAAAGGATATACTTATCTTGACGGGTGATTGGAACGCTAAAATTGGTTGTGATAATACAGATTGGGGATCCGTGATGGGAAAATATGGGTATGGCGAAAGAAACTAACGCGGAGAACGCCTCCTAGAATTTGCGACGGTGCATGAACTCTACATATGTAATACAAAATTTCAACATAAACCAAATCGAAAATGGACCTGGGCATCACCAGATGGCATTCACAAGAATATGATTGACTTGATTCTCATTCAGCGAAGATGGAAGACCTCAGTCACCAACTGCCGAACATTTCAGAGTGCAGACATAAGCTCAGATCACTCACTAGTGTTGTGCAATATCAACTTGAAACTTAAGAAACTGAACAACAAACCACAGAAATGCTGCAGAGTTGATGTGAATCGACTGAGAGATGAGAAAATAAAGCAATCATACAGCACTGCTCTAATGAAACAAATGAAAGATATAGAGCCATCATGTAGTCTGGAGGAACATGCCAAAAAAATAGAACAGGCAATCAAAAGTACAGTAGAGGCAACTGTACCTGCAAAAAGAACAACAAAAAAACCATGGATTTCCGAAGCGACATTAAATTAGCTGACAAAAAGCGCAGACTAAAACAACTAAAAAACGTTTCCTTAGAATATACACAACAATATAAAGGCTTATGTAGGAAAGTAAAGAGATCAGCAAGACAGGACAAAGAGCATTGGATACAAGACCAATGTGAGCAAGCTGAAAAAGGTCTAAATATTGGAAATATACGAGAAGCATATGGTCTCATAAAAATGTTAAGAAAAGAATTTGTACCTCGATTAAATATCATACGAAATCAAGAGGGAACAATGTTACAGACAAATGATGACATCAAACGAAGGTGGACATAATATTGCAGCAGTCTGTATAAAGATCCTGGAGTAGGAGACGGGATGGTAAAAGAACTTGAAGACATTGCACCTCCCAGAAACGAAGACTCTCCGGATATCTTGTACTTAGAGGTACAAGCAGCGATAAATTCATTGAAAAGAAATAAAAGTCCAGGATCAGACGGCGTAACAGCGGAAATGATACAAGCTGGGGACGAACCGCTAGCGTGGCAAATCCACAAACTCTGTAACAAAGCATGGCATGAAGGTACAATTCCAGAAGAATGGGGCAAATCTATATTGGTACCTATACCAAAAAAAGGTGACCTCAGTAATTGCATAAACTACCGAACGATCTCTCTTATTAATCATACAAGAAAAGTACTCCTAATAGTACTACTAAATAGATTAAAATATCATTTGGTTCCATACCTCTCAGAAGAGCAGGCAGGATTCAGAAAAGACAGGAATACCGTACATCAAATATTAACGCTTAGGTTGTTGGCTGAAAAGGCAAAAAGACAGGGCAAGAAAATATACAACTGCTTTATAGATTTTCAAAAAGCATTCGATACGATCAAACATAAAATTATCTGGGCTATGCTAAAATCCTATGGTGTCGACACAAAGATGATCACCTTGCTACAGAAGATCTATGAAAAGTCACAGTCAGCTGTTCGCATTGGTAAAGGAAATGGAGAGTGGTTTCGAACAGATGTGGGAACTAGACAAGGCGACCCTCTGTCACCACTCCTCTTCATCGCATATCTCGAGCGAGTAATGGACCAGGTGAGATAGAACACCTGCGGAATCAATATCAGCGGAATATTAATAAATAACCTGAGATTCGTCGACGATATCGACCTTATCGATGAAGACGTTAGCTCAATTCAACGCCAAATAGAGCTAACTAAAACAGCTGTTGAACAGACTGGACTAACCTTAAATATAAATAAAACCAAAACCACGGTATTTGGAGACAGGAATATTGATAATAGCATCCAAGTAGCAGGAAACACCATAGAAAACGTGCAAAAATTTGAATATCTAGGCAGTCTGCTGACATGGGACAATAACTGCTCCGAAGAAATAAAAAGAAGAATAGGAAAAGCGACAGGTGCATTGGCTTCTTTGAAACACATATGGAATATCAAGAAACTGATGCTAGAAAATAAACTTAGAATCCTAGCAACATGTGTGTTCAGTGTCCTATTATACGCGTCAGAGACATGGACCCTAAAAAAAGCAGACAGGAAAAAACTGTTGTCATTCGAAATGAAATGTTACCGACGGGTTCTAAAAATTACTTGGCAAGATATGGTACGAAACGAAGATATCAGGAAAAAGATATCAAAAGAAGAGACCATAATAGACATCATCAAGAAGAGAAAACTAAGGTTATTTGACCACATCTACAGAATGGACGATTGTAGACTAATAAAACATCTAGTTTTTGGTAGAATGGACGGAAAATCTCGAAGGGGACGTCCATGCAGAGAATGGCTAGATGACATAACAGAATGGTGTCAGCGCAGTTGTCATGACCTGTTCCACCTTGCGCAAGATCGGCGGGCATGGAAAAATTTGATCCTGTAAATGGTTGGCCCCAACGGGCGCTAAGCCTATGGGACATGATGATGATGATGATGATATAATTCTATATATTATTTACAAGTAACGTTCGTCGTTTCGACTCACTTAGCCCTCGACTGTGGAGGACAGAAGTATTTTTTTCGCAAGTATCAATGCGGGAGGAATTGATCTAGACACTTTATACGAATAAGCAATTCAAATCTTTTTGGTTAACTCGTAACATTGGAAAAAATTCTTTTCAAGCAGGGACCTATATCGTTCAATTGTTAACCATTGTTTCATAATTAGGGATGACCTTCGCGTATATACAGATACGCGATTATTCCTTTTATGATAAAGCATTTATTCTTTAAATATGAGCACTTATTTTATTTTGTTCTTATTAAGCAAGGTTCTGATAGAGAAAAGTCCGGCAGCAATAAAAAGATGAAGAAAAAAAAATTAAAGTAAGAATAAGAAATAAACAAGTTAGGAGTGAAGGTAGTCAGAAAAGGAAAGTGCACCACAAACATTTGTTCTTTAAATGTTGGTATTTGTTTTATTTTTTATTTGTTGATCGTGTGAAATTTTGAAGTACGCAGTTTGTTGTCCTCCATCTATTTGTAAATTATGTAGTTGTATAAGATCATTTCCAATAATGCATAACCGCGATAAACGAGGAACAACATGATCTGTGTGACAATGGGTAGAATTTGAAACAGTAACAGGTAATGAGAGAACGTACTGAATTTTCAGCCAAGATCCATCCACTAATTGAACAGATAGAAACGATGGGGGAAATTGAGCTTGTTGACGAAGATAAGAGGGCAGTTCCGAAAATAATCTTTTGTTAATGAGTGTTAATGATGATCCTGAATCAATGAGTAAACGGATTGATATTCCAGCTACTTTTCCTGCAACGATCAAAGGATTGGGCTTGAATAAATTAACTGTATTAATTTGGGATATAGCTTTGACGGGTTGTTTTATGGATGAGCGTCGACGTCCCGTCTTCCCAACGCCCGGTATCTATTTTTTGAATGATGATTTAACATTGATGACTGAAAATAATCTGCATTATTACTGGGACAACTTTTGAAAAAATGTCCAAAAATCCCGCAACTGCGACATTGAATAGAATTTGGTTTTTTTTAATGAGCGATTATCTGTAGTAAATTGAAAATTAATGTTCGTATCTTGCGACAGTTTATCATTGTTCTATTGCTTGTTTGTGTCATATTTGTCTTGTTGATGGGAGATATTTTCTACATTCGATGAATGTTGTAAATTTGAGAGTTGAGTTGATTTATAATGATTAATGTGGTTATCATTGTAATGTTTATGTGCATCTAAAGTACTGGTTTCAAATGAAATTTGTTTAAAGCAATCTGCTAAACATTGTTCTTGGTTACGACGATATAATAATTCTTCAACTTTTTGCGCTTCCGCTATAATATCATCTAGGGAAGCACCAGAAATTACACCCATCATAGTAAGCAAATCACTTCGCATTTTGCATAGTAAATGTTTTATTAAATCAGTTTCTGTTTCTTTTGGTTTTTGTTCAGACCAAATAACGCGTAAGTGGATCAGAAATTCGTTGATACTCTCATTGTCCCATTGCTTACATTCGTACCATTCTTGTTCTTTATGAGCAATTCGTATAGGGAGATTGAATTGAGAAAGAAATAAATTGACAAATTCTGCCCGGATTTGTGGATGTCGACGAGAATCTCTTAATTCACAATACCAATCCAATGCAGTATCTCGTAAAAATTGAGAAATGCCATGGAGTAGAGTAGGTTGATCCCATCCATATACTGTTTCAGCATATTCCTGAATACGAATTACGAATTGACTGGGACTTTCGGAAAATTTTCCAGAGAAAGTTGGTATTGCCGTTGTCGAAGGTATCACAACTGTATGTAGTTTGGGTGCCTTAACGTTTTATGTCTGAAAAGGGAATACACTTTTATTAGTGTAGTTTGGATGATCATCAATATTCAACGCTGGATGAATGAATGTTAAATAATCGTTTGTCGTTTTTGAAATTTCTTGGATATGTTGTGATTCTAATTGTTCTTTATTATTCAAAGAATATAATGTTTGCATAATTTCATTACATCTTTGTTTTAGTTCATCAAATCGTTGTTTATCTTGTTCTAAGGTTGATGCCGCTTTCATATGCATCTCACTAATTTGACTTTGTATATTAACGATTCGTGTTTCCATTTCTTCCTGTTTCTGCGTAAAACTTTTTCACATATGATTATACTGCTCTTCTAATTTTATCATCCGCTCTGCATTGTTCACGCACATATCGTGAATGCGTTGCACAGCCTTTTCCACTGAAAGTTTTTCAGTTGCAGTCTTTTCAATTAGCATGATTTTTGTGGTAATTACTAACAATAATAATGATTAATAACTGTTGTTAAAAGTAACATAAAAAAAATATATTAATTAGAATTATACTCGTTTGAGTTTAGTTTAACAAATTAAGCAAGATTGTTTTAATATATGGATTGAATAATACTTCAAAGTAAAAAACAAGATAACGCTCGTCGAGGCTAACTCGCTTAACCCTCGACTGAATTTTTATCCTCAAGTTGATACTTTTGTCTTCCTGAAACAACTCGTTATAACTCTATTTTGATATTTTATTGGTATTTTGTTCCTCTATAAATTCGGCTCTAACTTTAAAAATGTGAGTAGTATTAGAATTAACCATGTTATGAAATAAATATATTGCGGTACTTATGTTGAGCATCAGAATAATATAAATAATACCGTTTATTCTAATTTAATCAATCGTTGACGCAAAATCAATCGTTCAGTACAATATTATGCGAGAAAATCATATTTGAAAGAAGTATCCCTTACAACCGAGAAAAATATTCAGAAATATAATTTTTCTCTTTATTTTATGGTAGCAACAGTGTTACCATGTGCTTTTTATTTATTTTCTATCACTTTAATATTGGCAATTTATAACAGAGTATACAGATGAATTAGAGTGTTTAACTCGAATGATGGGAAATGAAAGTGCTCTTGATATCATCTCCAGTTGTACTATTCATGAATATATCTTTAAATAAAGTAATATACAATTTAAATTTTATTGCTCTGCAGCAAAGCCAAAAAATATCCGAATTATTTTATAACTAAGAAGATTTACTCTAGCATTTTCATAACCAACTCAATAACAAAAAGTTTATTTTATATATCATTTGAAAATGAATATGAAAAGAACTAATATCTATCAAATAGCATGCACAACATTATCAAAAAATTCTAGTATACCCTGAAACTTTCAGACAAAACGAATGTATCCTTATCGAGATAACGGGTTTTTAAAAAACGACTGTTATCCATGATAAATTTTATAATCGTGCGTGAATGAGCCGTTTTTTAAAAACTCATTATCTCGATAAGGATACATTCGTTTTGTCTGAAAGTTTTAGGGTATACTAATATTTATAAGATCTCTTTATGGACATAATTACAGATCTAAATTCGTTCATTTAGAAGTGCTGTCGACAGGGTGCCATAGATCAAAAAACCAGTAAAATGGTCATAACTCCATCCCAAAGTAATACGGGGATGAATCAACTGAGGGTATTTCACTACTCATTGGGGTGTACAAGATAGAAGTACTCTGAATCCAAAAGCTTTTTACCACCTAAAAAGGCTCGCTCGTCAGTTAAAATTACGTGGTCTACAGAAATCCTATCTTAATCATCCCAGCCGATATGAGTTTAAAACTTCGATAATCTAACTCGCTCGAAGATAGATAGCTACAATATATGTTTGCCTGATACTATCGTCTCAAAAGACCTAGCCTTAGCTGTAATATCCATTACCACAACATACAATTAAGGCTCACAAAATTATATAAACTCGGACTAGCTCGATGCGTTTAAGTTCAGGAAGTCGATGGGTTTACTTACCACTCTAGAAGAATCTGATTAGGTCGAGGTTCACGGATCTAAACAAGGAATTGGCGGACTGCATAACCCAAAAGGATCTAATTGTTCGAATATTCGAGGGCCAAAAAACATGATTAGCTGATTCTGTAGCCTAAAAGATTCTGATCAGTTCAAAATTAGGGTGCAACGATCGCTGACCTATGGTACCGTGTTGAAAATGATCGCAGTGATTATTCTGTAGATAGATAATTTTACGCTATTGTACTGTCTTTTAACGTTTGACCTTACACCCGACGTCAATCAAACAAGCAAACAAATTATAAATTTTTATGTGGCCCTCCCTTCAGTCAGCGAAATCCGTTGAAAATTTTGATAAAATAATAATACCATTCCATTCCTTGACCGCAAGGGCCTTTAGTGACACTTTATTAAAAGTCATTGATTTCTTAGAAAAAACCTTTTATGATCTAAAAAATCATTTGGAAATCTTGAAAAACAAATAATGCCATTCGATTTCTTGACCCCGACAGCTTTTGGTCAAACTTTATAAGTAAAGAAAACTTTTTTGTAAAAAACCTGTCCTTTGTGCAAAAAAATTAATCTGAAAAAAATTCTAAGAAACTGACATCACCAGTCGATTCCTCTACCCTGATGTCCTTTAATCAAACTCTCTTAAAAAAGTCTTTTTTTAGCAAAAGAATTAGTTGAAAAAATTGAAAAACTAATAGTCCCATTCGATTCCGCGACCCCGTAAACCTTTGGTCAAACTTTAGAGAAAATAATTTTTTTCGTAAAAGATAAATCCTTTGTGTGAAAAAATTAATCTCAAAAAATTTTAAAAAACTAATACTAGATTCGGATTCCCCGAGCCCGAAAACCTTTGGTCAAACTTTATAACGATAGTTTGAAGCCTTTGTGTTCTTTTGACCTACGACACACACACACACAGACAAACGCATTTTAGTTTTTTTCATATCACCCTCCCTTCAGTCGAAGGGATAAGAGGGAAAAAAAGGACACACAATGCTGTTCATCACCCATCATGAGGAAATCCTCAGTTTGTAACAAAACATCTGTTTTCCACGAAAAATATCAAACCTTATCCATTCCTAACATCAACCGATCAATTTCGATAGCAGCACTATAGGCGATTGTGTTCATCACACCCCATGGTAAAATCAACAATTCACAAAAAAAGCAGCCGCTTTTGATAAAATATACCAAACCTCATTAATTCGTAACATCAATTGATCAATTCAGATATTGCCACAATAAACAATGATGTTCGTTACACACCATGGAACATGCTCTGGTAAAACCCGGTCGCAAAGAAATCTGCTTGATCGAAAACCTGAGGACATATAAACATGATGTTTCTTTGACACGAATACCAGAAAACGAACGCATTTTAGTTTTTACATATGACCTTCCTTCAGTCGAGGGAACATGATCTAGTGACACCGAGCCCCCAACAATTCTGATTGGTCCGAAACCTAGGGTCAAAAAACACGGTCTGATGAAATCTAGTCACCGACATTTCTGATTGGGTCGAAACCTACGATGAAAAAAACTTTTTTGGTAAAAAATTATTTTTTTGGGTCAGAAAACTAAAAAACTAATCATGCCAATCGATTCCCCGATCCTGATAACCTTTGGTCAAATTTTATAAGAAACCGTTATTTTCTTAAAAAAAGCCTTTTTTAGCAGAAAAAATTATTCAGAAAAATTCAAAAACTGATAGTGCTATTCGATTCCTCGATCTCGATTACCTTTGGTCAAACTTTTTAAGAAAATCATAATTTTCTTGCAAACATGTTTTTTTGACTTTTGACCTATCACCCATGAAATGTTTTTTTGACCCATATATTCTTTTGACCCGCGACAAGCAAACCGACAAACGCATTTTCATTTTTTCCGTATAACCCTCCCTTCAGTCGAGGGAACATGAATGTTTGTCTCTTCGTTTTATTCAAACAAGTCAGAGTTCAGGATTAGAAAATATGACGTTTCAAACTACTGAATATGGTCAGATATTTGTATTAGATTTGATCAAACTCAATCGAAGACGAAGAACTCGAACTTGAGGTTTGCTTGTCGTTTACATATGAATCTATGTAAGGGTATTTCTATAGAACGATTATCGCTAGAATGGATGTTTTGTTTTGTAGTTTTCATGCAATCAAGGAGATGTAGATATTAGATAATTCAAATGAAAACTATTTTGAATGATAATCACGGTAAGTTTTCTATCAGAAAAGGGGCAGCGAATCCGTAGAGTTCGCGTTACTTGTAATTATAAGAAAATTTTTTCCGTCTTCCACTTTTAAAATGTAATATAATTTTAAGCGAATAGTAACAAAAGTGTAGAAACGAACAGTGGTATAATTCCTCGACGAAGGGAGAGTTGAGCAAATTAAAATAATCTTGCTTGTTACCGAGTCAAACGAATATCGGCTTAAAGATCACGGCTCAGTTATTTGCACTATACGGCTTCCGTTCAATCAGATTATTGAGTCTGTGAACTTAGCCAGTAGCAAACTTTTTACATCGAACTTTTGACCAGTCAGACTCTATCTGTTTAAAATTTCAGTCAATGAAATGCTTCCCAAAATCTATCTTTCATCCATTCAGATTTTGAGGAACTCATACATCTAAAATATTCGTTATTTGCAAAAAAAAATAATTAAGATTTCGCAGCGATGTTTCATAAACTTAGTCATGGTCCACTTATATATAGATTTTCATACCTTTACTTGTTTTTCTTCAAATTTCCTATAGAGGCTTTTTCTGTTCCAGATCCTGTAATTCTTTTGAGTTAGTGGAACGTGAATGAGTGTGGGTTTGAACACAAGATAGTGAACTCACATGAAAATAGACTTCAACATGGACGCGGCTAGTTGTGAATGACGACGCGTAGGGGCGTCGACGAATGACTAATCGCCATTTTCTCAAATTTGCTTTAGTTTTTATATTACCTGTAAACGAGTTTTTGAGCAAGAAAATGAGGTGTTACATTGGTCTATGCTGACATTATGTAAAAAAACCGAGAAGTTAAGAGTTAAGCGAAGCAGGGGTAACGATGATCGACTACGAACTGTGTTTTACATTGCCATACGAGAAAGTCGTAACAAAAAGTTTAAAGACTGGATCTTATAGAACAGTCGTCACTAGCAATCCGTGTACACGTGCACATGTATCCACCATAGTTAACTGAGCAGACTCTAGCGGCCAGTAAGAGATAATGTGAAACAGAATTCAGTCGAGGGTTAAGCGAGTCATAGAGACGAGCGTTACTTGTTTTACTATTGTAAAAGAAATTTGAAAATGTTTGTTAGTAAGAAAAGATTGTATGTCTAAAAGAAAAGGACCCACTCAAGTGTACTTTGAAATAAGTTTTCGTTTTTTAAATTACTATTTTTCGATGTAATGAAAGGCACTGTTTTATTTTGTAAATTCCATTTTTGTCAACTATTGTTAGTATTGGCTGCCATGTTACACCTTTGGAATTTACAATCGTGAAAAATCTGTCACAACATGAAGAAGAAGAAAACGATAGAAGAACAAGACCTTCAGCATCAGAGAATACTCGATAGTAGCAACGTTTATGAATGGTAAAACTGTAAACACAAACAAATTCAAGACACAAGTTACTATTTGACCGCAAGCGCATGATGGAATCAACAAACAACTAAAATAGGACAACTAAGTGTTATAAAATAGTCCGAACTGCATGGTTCATATTCCATGTTGGCTAAAACACTCGTCATATGATTTTAACTCTGTTATAGCTATTTAAGAGTGATTCAAGAGAAAAATCACAAAGAAACCACCACATTCTATACAGACTTCATGCAAAAGAACACAAAAAGCGTATGCAGTAAATAATAGATATTTATTTATCACAGTGATAAGCCCAGGCTGCCATGGTGTATAGATATTGATTATCGATTATCTTCAAGATGTAAAAGTGAAGAAAAAGTGGAAAATGTGTAACTGTTTTCAAATTGAATAAACTTTTGTTTTAGATATAAAAATAGTTCTTGATTTAGATTTGTGATAGAAAACTATAAAGAACAATATTTTCATGTAAAATAAATGAAAAATTTAACAAAAGTTATCAGAGATAAAGAAAAATGTGATCTTAATAGATCGAGCTCAAAGATTTAGACAAACTCCCACTCTTTAGTTTGAAAAACAGAGAATAGATGTTTTTCATATAAATAAAGTAAAATTTATTTGATAGTTGATTATTTTTATTTTGATATAAGACTCGTAACGCATAAGTTCTGTGTCAATATTTAAGTTGTTGCTGAATGCTGACAATTAATGTCATTTGTCGAACTAGAATACTATAAAAATGTATCATCACATCCGTGATGTTCTGTTTTTTAATAAAATAAAAAGTAATTTTCATAAAATATAGTAGAAAATAGATTGAACAAATGTGAACTTTGGTTTCCCTTCAATAAAAGGATATCTAAAAGAAATTTTTTAATACAATATAGAATAATTTCTTCTCTTTCAAAGTGTGCATAATTCATTTTTATTAAATATTTATAAATGAAATGATGCAACGATAAAAAAAGATGCACTCTTAAAAAGATCTATATTTTTCAAAAAATTTGACCAAGCAACACAATATCTTCATTCCTATATCTCTTTGATAAAAACATACTGGAAGATATTTTTTCTTATTACTGTAGTTGATACCAAATTTTCCTCTCTTTTGAACAGTATAATATTCGTATTTGTCACTGTATTTTTTTAGCTGAGCTTATTAAAAATATCTTGTAAGACGATAGATAATTATAGTTACCTGCTATTTTACAAGATTGTCAGAACAAGTTCACATAAAGGAAATAAAATGTCGTCCTAAATGATCTTTTCTTCAAAGTTCAGTCATTTAGATTTCTCTCTCGATAACTTTGTTAGATTAATATTTATCTTGAAACATTATGTCTCTCATCACCTTATATTTTTATTTGCTATATTCATCATATAATAACATTGTGTTGAATAAAAATATATATTTTTCTATGACATATTAGTAAAACATATAATATGACATCGACAAAAACTCTTATTTTTCTCGCTTTTCAAACCATGTCAACTGATTTATATTCATTTTAACAAAACTATCGAACATGCTTTATCATTTCTTTTTTTAGTATGTTATTATTGACAACTTTTCTCTCTCTAAGTTTTTTTTTGATAAAGAAAAAGAAAAATTTAGTTATGCGAAACTCTTTTATATTCTTTATGTCTCGTCTTTAGACTGTGAGGAACTCTAATGATCGTCATACTAACTACTAATGACATTCAACAGGTCTTTGAAAAAAATAAATATTACTTACCATGTTCTTCATTTTAAATCAGATCTAATTCGAAGTTTCCTAAGAGAAGAATGTTTCTATTTCAATTTAACGTAAAATTCTGGAAACTCTCTGATTTTAACACTAAAGTTGACATAACTCTAACTATTTCTTATGGGTAAATCCCATTTTTTGATATGCTTTGATTTGGTATAAAATAATTCGTCGCTAATTTCGTACTTGAGTCAGTAGTATTTTAGTCTATTTTTAATATCTTAGTTCATAACATTATTTTTCAAGTTCAAACACCACAACTCAGGTGACGATGATGCGTTCGTGTATAGAATTTCAAAATTTCATCTGGATTTATAGTGAGATCATTATAAATGTGAGCAATAGTAAGTCCATTTAGTCTATTGTGTTTCATTGTAGACAGACAATAAATTTTAATTCTTGATAATTGACCAAAACTTCTTCCAGGAGAAGCTTTTCATATTGATAATGTTACCAAGAAGATATTTGGTTATAATATATTCTGTTTCTTTAATTAGATCATTCATTTATTTTTCCAGGTTTTATAAAAGTATACATATACATATCCACAAACAAAAAAGTATGCATAAGTTAAAATACAAGAAGCAGTTCTTTTCTTAAGTCATGACAGCAAGAACTAGCAAGGAGTCCATGTAAGATTTAGATGAAAGAAAAAATACAGTTACCAACTAACTCATAAATAAATACACATTTCTGAAAAAGTAAAATTTTAATGGGTAAATCTCCTAATGAAATGGGTAATTGCCTATTTGTCATTTTTTGATTACGCCGCTGAATTCATATCGTGGCGAATGTGTTAAAAACCCACAAAAAAACAAAGTAAAGAACGATATAAGTTAACATTGTTGACTTATCTCGCTTTTTAATATTTTGTTTTTACATTTGTATTACTTTATTTCAAATTTTTCTTATCTTCTTCACATTCTTCTTATTGACTTTCATTTTCCTTGTATTTTCTTTTGAGTTTTAAAACTTTCTTTTTATAAAGAAAAAAAGAATATCAAAGACCTAGCTCTTTCTGTGATGCGAAAAAAGGATGTGACATACCTATGAAATTTAAGATGTTGAATATGCACTGGAACATGCAACCTATCCCAAAGATCCTTTTAATAGATCGTTTAATTATTAAAGGTAAGAAATCTTCATCATATCTCTTTGGAAGGTGTCACATATGCTGGTAATTTTCCTGTTAGATATGAATCTCATGCAGAAGACCTAACCTTAAAAAAAAGCTATCATAGGAGACAAGATATATAGATGTGGAAGATGCAGCAGTTTCTGAGGATATGTGATGAAGAGTTCTTGTCTATTATAATTAAGCGATTTGTTCAAGGGTACTTTCACATATGTCGCATCTTCTGTTGCACTTCTCTTCGTTTTTAGAACAAAATAGAATAAAAATGTTAGTCCTGTATGAGACAGCGTTTTATTTGTATATGTTGTTTCGAAGGAGCTGTTTTTACCTGTATAAAAACACTTCATCTAAAAGCAAATAGACAGAACAGTTTTTTTCTTTCTGATAGAAGATTTTCTTCCACTAACAGTGAAGCTGTATGTGCTGTAACTCAAGAAGACTAAAAATATTCGAGTCAAATTAAAGATTTAATTACTTAACTAACAAATATAAAATATTAAGTGCCCATAAGGTACCTAGAGCAAGTTACTGAAGCTTTAACAATAAATTGCGATTAATCGACGATTTGTTTTGGGCTTCGATAATGAATCGCCATTAATTGACGATTTTGTTATGTTGGTACTAAGTTGCGGCTAAATCACGGATTTACTGAATTTAATATTTTTTAATTCAAAAAAGAGTAAACAGCAATTTTAAACGAAGCATTGACGATCCAAATCAGTAACTCCGTTGTGTGAAAAATGATTATTCACAAAATAAATTTCTATTATTGATGTGATTACTTTCGTGTCGATCTGATATAAGGAGACATTCATGAATACGGAATAAAAAAAGACATAAGATACATATAGTGTAGCCAGATGGAAATAGATATTGAGAGTTGAAACATATGCATCAGATTATTGTCAGTTTTAAGTGGATTGACATCAATAAATATGCTAAGATCGAATATAAAGGCTTCTATATAGTTAGGTAAAAGGCCCTCAGATAATAGATATGAGAGATTAGAGCAGTACCATCGTCTTAGCTACAGGATTCCATTATTTAACACTATCTTTAATATTTCTCTATTAAAATTGAAAAACGAATGCAAAACGTCTCTATTATTGTTAACAAAGTAACTGGATATTTTGGCAATTGTATTAAGTTAGCATCGGCATTATGCAAACAAATATTGCTCCTAACAACACAACACAACACTTGCTACATTTTTGGGCATTTGTCCTCAGTGTCACAACAATTTTGCTCTCTTTGCACATAATAACTCTACTTATATACTCAAATGAAGCTTACGTGAGTAAGATAAATGTTTATTGAGCTAATGCTAACTTCATACGAATGCTAAAGCATTAAATCTTTTTTGAAACTTACAGAAGAACGCAAATCTTTTTTTTTGAGCAAACACAAAAGTTTTAACGTTTTTTTCAACTTTCCTGTTGTGCACACAAGCCGAGTTTGGACACTGTTTTATTGAATTGGATATAGATATAAGCGCTAACCGCTAGTAATAGGTGATTCAGTATAGATATAAGAGTTTACACTTTGTTAGCGACGGAGAGATATAGTTATTCGAATTTGAAGTATAGCTAAAATAGGAAAGGCACAGTTATGAGTGGTTACACAGACGTATCAAGTCAGATATAATTGCAAGTGGTAAGATATTACCACATTCGACCCGATAAATTCCACCGGTGGAATCTATAGTGACTGACAGAATTTTGCATCTCGTATTTCAATCTGTAAAGATGTTTCATTAAGATAGTAAATTATACCAAAAGATGCAGCGTGAAAAACTCTACAATCTGGAAAGTAAAGCTTATTTGAATTTTCGTACTTTTTGTCCTCAAAAAACCAAAATTCCGTTTAATGATATTTTGTTGGAAAGTAGCGTGGCCCACCGGTGGGCCACGTCGGATCGAATATGTTAACCTCAAACGGGATGCGCTGACAAGCTTTTTAACCATTGCTAGAATACTATTAAAAATATCAAATAAATGTATTTCAAGCTGAAAAATTGTTCAACAATAGTGCTTAGTTTCACCAGTGTATTCTATCTACTTCAGTTAAAATTCATATTTTTTTCTCGAGTAAGAAAAATTCGCAAATCAGGAAGACTGCTTTTATTTCAATATACCTTTGTTCAAATTTTTAGAAGTCACTTATGTTTTCAAAGAAAATAGCGAATGTAAGTTTGAGATCTAGATTTCGTCACTTCGGTTTCTCTGCAGCCGTATTTATACTTTCAAGCGCCGCAAGTAAAAAAAAATGCTTGAGATATTTATCACTGCAAAAGAGGAGTCGGTTTTTAGTTTCACGAAAAAAATCAAAATATTTCGTTTGATACATGTTTGAAAAATAGAAGAAGCTGAACATGGTGCTTTTCCTGTACTAGTTTTATTGAATTGGTGTTGAAACTTGTTTCTCTTTTCAGTTTTTCTATTTTGTTCTCTTTATGTAATTTCGTCACTTAGTCCCCATGTAAAAATAAATCACAAAAAATCAAGATTTTATCCGATTTTTTTTATCTAGAATCGATTCTAATGGCACTATTTTAATCAAATTTTACTCTGATTCCTGATTTTTAATCAATTTTAATCATGACAACTATAAAACGTGTTTTCCTCTAGTTTTCACTCAGAAACATTTATTGTAAATATCTTTTTTGGACTTCTCGCATCGACAAATAATAGATATAATACTTGACCAAACTTAGACACACATCGACATACGACACCAATTTACACTTTATCGTATAAGCCAAAAAGCTGCTAAATTATATTAAAATCGATTAAAATTAATTAAAATAGGCATAAAATTAATTATAACCGATTAAAAATCAGGAATCAGATTAAAATTTGATTAAAATAGTGCCATTTTAATCGATCCTAAATTTTAAAAAATCGTTTAAAATTTGATTTTTTGCCTATTTTTTGTGTAGGTCTTACTGAATATTTGAATATTTAGTACTTGTTCTTTGATGCTCTTCAAGTAATAATAATGACTTTATCTCTTTTGCTCTGAGCCATCTTATTGCTGTCGTGATCTTTTGGAAAGTGTATCCTATCTCAGAATATTCTAATAGATTCTACTTTATATTGCCATTATAAACACTCTCCCAGTCGTAATTGTGGGCCAAACATCCCGTCCGACGAATTTTGTTCCATTTATATGAAAAAGATGAACCAATCAAATTAGAATTCATCATTTATCTTAGTGGATCTGTTTTCTCATTGTCTTTTAAGAGGTCGAGATAAGATACATTCTCACGCTAAATACAGAAATGTGTGTAGATTATCTTAGTCGATTTGAACTAATCAGATTTTATTCCATGTTTAGCTCTTCACTATCTAGTTTTTGATGACAATATGAACATGTGTGTGATGTACATTTAAGGCAGAAAAATTGATTAATTTGATTACTTTTAAATACTTTAATTAAAAATAAAATTAAAGGTTATGGTCAATTCTATATAGTTCTGGGTGAACATAAAAATAAAAAAAAAATAAAAATAACATACTGCGAAATCAATCGATTCACTATTTTAAATAATATTTTTTGTATTAACCCTTTCTTTCCTATGGCTAATCTAGTACGTTCTATAACATACTGCATCTGTCTAAATGCCAAACAAAGTTTTTGGAACTAAGGATACGCTTGGATTGTTAATTTGGAATACATAACATATAAGCCTTGATTTTGATATAGAATTAATTATTATAAGTCTTATAGTTCAAGAGAAAGAAGCATTTATACAGCGGTACCTATAGGTACCATCTGGAAAGAAAAAGTTAAATTTTTTTCTTTTGACCTTCACTCAAATAAGAATTTAATCCGTATTTTAATGAGACTCAGCTTTATTTATAAAAGGAGAAAAAGCACATTTAAAATTGAATAAAAGCATTAAGAATACTACCGTGAATTGATTTTTTTCATTCAAATCAAGCATCAAGTTTCGAATGGTTTCGAACTAAATATTTCATAACTTAAAATTTCAATTCAACAAACTCTGTATTTTCCTTAAAAGAATCGGAGATTTAATTGAGGCTTTTCACACAAAAGAGTTGTTCAAATACTATCATTATCATGTGGAAAAACGTCATATTTCGTTTTATATACAAATTTATTGAAATTGATGCTTAATAATAGGAACAAAAATTAATTATCATGACTGAATATTGTTGAGATCTCGATTAAAGCAAGATAATTCAGATAAAAACCGGCTAATTCAACTAAAGTCAGTTTATTAAATGGGAATTTTCCCAGGTGATAGAGCGCTTTTCAATCGGGGCTTAGTACATTTTATAGACCTTGGTGAATTACGTTTATGGTTGAAATAGTTCGGGCTAATGGCGTGTTTCTGGCGAGATGTCGAGGTTTTCGCGAATTTTCCCTATAGGACCCTATTTTTCCAGCATAACCATATTTTCGAATTTTTGACATGAAACTTTGTCCACATAAAGGCTTCAGCTAGACTAGCTTTCAGAAAAAAATTCAGAAATTTTCGATGAAATTTCTTCGAAATATAAAGATTTCAAAAAATGCATGCTGTATATGAGTGAATTGCAATTTTTTGGTACGGTTAAATTTTAGCTATACTTTTTTTGAATAACTTTTTTTCTGGTTGACCAATTTGGACAATTTTTTTGTGTTACTAATCTCTAATTCTCCCACACTCACACAAAATTTCAGTTCTCTATCTCATACTATCGATGACTTATAAGAGACACATTGTGTAAAAACGTCATTTTCCCATGACACACACGAAGTAAAGAGAAGTTTTTGGGTATAATAAAATAAATGAAAAAAGAATGCAAATAGTCTAATTTGTAGAACACTTGTTTCTCTATCGAAACATGCCATTGCTTTTAATTTTATTCATTCTTCATCCGCCTATCTAACGTTCATACTCTTTGACAGACACTTATACATTATTGTGCAAAGTGACGGAAACGCGACTTCTAATCTCATTTAATGAAAAATTCACGGACCTTGAATTATATAAAAACAAAGACGATTCCTTATCTCATAAATTGATAAACAAAATGTCTTATTTATCGACTTTACTTATGAGCAAAAATAGTAGAACTTTTGAAAAAGGGTCATTATACTCACTTTGTAGAGTGACGTTTCGAAAAACCAAAAGAACACCAATCGAATTTGATAATGATATATAAATCGAAAATTCAAATTTTCTATTAAGAACATGTTTTTTTGCATAAAATTAAGACTATTCGAATTAAGTGAAATACTATTTCCATTATATGAGCTATAGATCATTAGTAACGGTTGATGGTTTATCCGAAATTTATTATAATAAAGAGAAAAATATCTCAAAACGTTACTGGTGCTTTTTTACGATAGCCCTCTGGAATCATCAGTATTACTTGCAGATAGCTCTTCAAAATTATCAGCACTATCTGCAGCTACCAAGTAAAAGATTAGAGATGTCACTAATAAGTAGCATTGCAAAAATTCTAACATCACCTTCAGGTAGCCCTTAAAAAGTTATACATACTACTGTTAGATAGCCCTCAAAAAGTTAACAATGTTACTGCCACTTGACCCTGAAAAGATGCGAATGCTACCACTAGATGACACTCAAAAAGTCGGAAAAAACAAGCTAAAACGCTCCCAAAATACTCGGAATAATTGACGGTAGTTGGAAATAACTCTTTGTATTACATATAAAAAAAATGGTAAAACATGGATTTTGGACTCCAGTTTGACTGACGCCAACTTTGGTTCACTTCATATGACCGACTGAATACTAGCCATTCAGGTCTCGTGGTGCTAGATGCATATGTAGGAAAAAAACTGGAACCTATTGACATCACTTTTCTTGTCATACAAACTTTCTTAGGTTTGAAAAACCGTTAGTAAAGGGAGAGAGGATATATTTTCGCGAAGTAGCATACACATCTCAGTTCCCATAGGTAAGCAATACATCCGAAAAAAATTCTAAATAAGTAACATACTGATCCTTTGGATCTCGCTCAACTCAATTCTAAAAGGATTCGCAGAATGTTACGTTCCTCATCGTGGATTAATTCATCGAAGCAGTTCTTGAACAAAAATGGTGAAGTTTCTTAGAGCGCATTTGAACTTTTTCCCACAAATTTCTTAACCCATAGAATGAGCAGCACCTTATACACTGATTACAATCCCAAAAGATCTGCAATACTTTGTTTTTCACACTATTAATTTCGCTTCTTCATCTAGCTTACATTGTTTCATAACAGTAACACCTAGAGCATCTCAGTACTTCTCTGATCAATTTTCTCCTTAAATTAATCTCTGCTCCCATTATAGTTGGTAACTTTTTTTCGTTCATTCCACGAACACAAATATTTCGCAAAGGGAATCATATAGACAGCTTAGAAGTACGGTATGTAGACCTGCGGATATTCGTTAATAAAACACACGCTCACACTCTCACTCTTCTAATTTGTCACGTTACCTTGATGGAAATACGAAAAACTAATTTATTGCATGGTTTTATAATCCTGAAACATGATTGGTTGACAAAACTGACCGACCAGACACTGATCAACCATTTCAATTTCCATATGCTCAACTAATGCTATCAGGATTGAGACTAAACCTACCAAATCTTACAAATAGAATCAAATTAGTAATCGACTTGAGCCTCTCTGTGTGACCAAATGGTTTCCGAACAATTTCATACGGAATCAAACGGAGTCCTATGAAAGCAGGAGGAATTCTTTAGAATCTTTGGGAATCTTGAAGAATCCTCAGAATTCTTAAGAATCCTTAGGAATCCCAAAGAATCATTGAAATCCTATGGAATCCAAAACACCGGATTCCGCTCTTTCTCGCTTGGTGTTATCACACTTTTCATTTCGGTTATTTTGTAAGAGGAAGTCAGATTTCCTTGCAGTAGTCATCAACGCCTGAGATGTGGAAGTGACATGAATGTTTTTTACATAGATGAAAGCCTTTGTGCAGTCTCATAATTCGCTTCATTAGTTGTGCTAAAATTTAGGTTGTTTTTTATGAGTCTTTCGGTAGATCATTATGCGGCAGATTAAAAAAATAGCTGGAAAGATGTTATGCTGATGTAGTGAAATAGTTGACAAAAATTTGCCAATCATGTACTGTTGTAAAATGGATTGTTTTTATAACTTTCTAATTAAAAGATATCCTAATCAATTTAAGTCACAAAATTTTTATCAATTTATAGTATATTTTCAATTTCTGATGTTATTGTTAGACGTTGATTTTTGGTCAAGCTTTCTAGAGCAATGAGTCGTAAGAGAATGCTAAAAAAAGAAACATTATTTTTAATAGGAGATTAATTTATTAGTCCAAAGATCATATGCTTCAACACAACGCTTGAGATTCCTTTTGTTAGCTCGGATCAGCCAGCTATAGTCGGTATATATATGAGTATCATTTCCAAATATAGGAAACAGCCGGAATAGTACGGGAAATGGTGACTATGGAACCGGACATATACGGCAAGTTCCGAAAATACGAATCTGGCCGGAAAGTCTCTGGATTTTTTCCGACAGCTTTCCCGACCGTTTCCGGTCGGATAATGCAGGAAAATGAGCGGAAAATTCCGGCGAGTTCCGACCCGGAATACTGCTTTCCTGACCCGGTGAATTCCGGCTGGATCGGTCCGTACACTTCGACCTGGGCAGAATTAAATTCACTATCGAATGGTATATTAACTGACTGTAAAACCGTGTATATATTTTTATTGAAAATGAATGATTTTCCCACTCTTATTGAACAATATTTTCACACTTATAAGTCTCAAAAAATGCTTATATGGATGAGTGCCCATGTATGGCAAAAGTTTGATTGATCGGGCTGAAACTTATGGGAGTGAATACTAACTCTAGACCCTACAATCGCTGAAAGTTTCACCTAAAACTAACCTTGTTTTCTATAGGGACCAAAATGCACTCAAAACGTCCTCTGTCGTCCCATCCTAAACTCTTAAAAATGGTCTTTTTCGTAGTATTTTAACAATCATTTTTCATTTTATTTATTTCATCTAAAACTAATGATAAATTAAGTACTAAAAATTTTATAAACAAATGAAACATCTTCGGACTATATTGTATTCATTAAAATTTCACTGATGTTTCATATTCTTGATGAAGTAAATGTCTGAATTACCTACATATAGACGATGCTTTTCTTGTTTTGTTCTTCTTATTTGAAAACAGTACACAGAGTAAAGGAAAAAGAAAAGAAAAATATATGTTTTCATAATCTTTCTTTGTAAAACAAAAATGTGTTCTTTTTCTCGCTGATGTAATTGTCCAATCATCCAATTCGTCGTCGTTTCATAAAAAAAGAATATATGTACACATGTGCGCACACTGTTACAATTGAGTAAGATTTGGAACGTATGACTTATGTTGGACGAGATATTGATGTAAGAGTACAATTTCGATAGTTGAGAATACTAGGACAAATAGAGTCATTTACCCATTTATTATATCTAGAATGTCAGCAGTGCAATTGATAGTGTAACGCTCTCGCTGGCATGCGCTGTACGCATGGCTTTTGTCGTTTTGATTCTTCGTATCGGATGGATTATTCTCTTTATGGCTCTACTTAGTGCGTTTTGATGTACTTTGGCATTTTCTTTCTTTTCCTTCTATTTGATGGGCGAGTATGTAAGCGTGTGTTTTGTATGAGAACGATGCGATTCTTGAGAAGAAGAAGTAAAGAAAGCCGTAGTTTCATCAGCGCTAATGCCTCTTCTATCAAAATCGTCACAGTTAGTAGTTTAGTTGAGTCACTCTTAAAAGTCAATTATTTGTTTTTCTTCATATAGTTTGAGAATCTACAGGATAGTATTCTGTAAAAGATTAAATAGACAGACTTTTTATGTATTTCCTTGATTCTTCTATGTATTCGACATAAACTTTAAATTATTTTCTAGATAAGTTTTTACGAAGAAACAGTATTTTGTAAAAAGAGAAAATAATCAAGATTAGGAGAATAATTTTTAACACTAATATACTGTCTGGAAGTACATCTCGTTGCGTTATCTTTTCGACTATATAGTAGAAATTGTCCTGCGATGACTTAACAATTTATTTCAAAATATTCAATGTAAGTTTTTCTGCTTGAAATATTCAACATTTTCCATCTTGTTTCTATTTAAAAAAAGGAAGCGTTATTGAGTTGGTTGCAATTATTATTTGCTGATCACTCGTTGAGTATTCAGTCTATAGGTATCATGAACTCTGATCAATTAAAACATTTTTTCTATCATAGTATAAACAATAATGAAATCTATCAGAATCAATGATGTCTATAGAATGACTCTGAACTACAAGAAATTAATCATACCCCATGAAAAAAAAAGACTAATAATCTGATTATAATCGATTTTTTTAAGAAAATCATAAAAAATCGATTAAACGTGACAATTTTTGATTATTTTTGACGCAATAATCGATTTTAATCAATTTCTCAAGATTAAATCGATTTTAATCGATTAAAACATACTTAGTAATAGATTTTAATCTATTTCTCATAAATAATCGATTTTAATCGATTAAATTATACTTACAATAAGTTTTAATCGATTTGTCATATGTAATGGATTTGAATTTGAGTGAGTTATGCTGGATAAAAGATAATAATGGTTTTCTGACTATAAATCGATCTTCATTCCATGTAAAAAAAAGGGACTAATAATCTGATTATAATCGAGTTTTTTCAAAAAATCATAAAAAATCGATTAAATGTGACAGTTTTTGATTATTTTTTGTCGCAATGATCGATTTTAATCGATTAAACAATACGAACTAATAGATTTTAATCGATTCTGGTAATTGCGCAATCTCAATGTTAAATAATTTATATAGGGGTTTCAACTTTATTCTATATGTCAGGCTTTAGATGATTGGTAAGTTCACAATTTATAAATATAATAAAATCAGATGTATAGAGTCGAATCCATGTAAAAGCAGTTTTCACCTTAAAATGTTATTAAACGTGATTAAATGAAAATAACCGATTAAAATCTGATTTTTCATATTGTTTTTTTTACATGGGACCAATTCATAAACACGTTATGTAGTGTTCAGTGTTTGAAACCTCAGTTTTGAAATAAGATATCTGTCTAACGCTGAAATCAGGAACCTCAATAGAAGGAAAAATACGTTTTTAGAAACATATCATACTGTTTTAACAGTTTAGACTCGTAGCGTTTAAACCTCATTTCTCCCGTTTGCTTGTTTGTCTGAAAACGACCGGTATCAGTCATATGATGCATACACTCTAGTTTTTACCACTTTACCAAAACTAAAAAACTCTGCTCTGTATCCATGTTACTGTGAATTTTTCTAGATGAAGAGTAGATGTAAATGTTACCAATGTGGACAACTTGGTCACATTGCTCAATTCTGCGATCAGCGTAGCAATGAATATTACGACAAAACCCAAACATGGTATGCTACTTATTTTGCATTTTTGTGGTTTACTCTGTTATAATAGAGTACATTAATAATTCTTTAATGGTTTTCACTTTTAGTTATAGATGCCATCAGCGCGGCCATTTCGCACGTGATTGTGGCAAAGATTCAATTCAACTAATACAATGTTTTCGTTGTCAAGGTTTTGGTCATATTGCACGAAACTGTACCGCAACAGTACATCATTTTCGACATAAAGAAGCGAAAAATTCAGCAGCAAGTCACCGATCCGCGTTACATTCAACAAAATCTCAATCGCTGAGTTCAGCATGCGCAGCAGTTTCAAGAAAAAAGAAAGTATGTTAAGTTTTATTCTAATCACAGGCTTCGTTATACAAAATATAGTTCATGAGAAATTATGCTTCGATATAAAGTTCAGTTTGTTGATAGAATCAGCTTTTTTTAGTTTTTGATAGTGATTATTCTGGTTCTTAGTGACATTGTTTGGGTAATTAAATATATTATCGAAACATATTGTGAGAGTTTATTTTGCTTGAAAGTATTCTGATTTTAGGCAGACGTAATTGTCTTACGTTCAACATCCAATCAAACCAATAGGATAATGAATCTGGAAGCGTTAGCTAACGAGCTTTTGTTAGGTTTATTCGAATATCTCTCAACTGCTCATCTTCTTGGTGCTTTTCATGGTCTCAATTCTCGTTTTGAGGCGCTTGTTTTCGCCCATCTCCATGATTGTTATTTGGATTTTCGATTAATATCGAAACATGATTTTCAAATAATTTGTCGACAATATCTTCCACTGATTAAGAATCAAGTCCTTTCACTTCGTCTCTCAGATGATGATCATGGTTTACAACAAACTAAACTTTTACCGTCCTGTTATGTGAGTTTACGCCAATTTGATAATTTGCGGTCTCTCTCATTGTTTCATGTTCGTTCGAAACTAGTAATGAATAAAATGGTGGCAGAATTGCCTCATCTTCATCATCTTACACATCTTAAACTGATTAAATGCCATTCTTCTTTGGAATCTACGGTGCGTTCCAGTCTATCCAACAAAATTTGGAGTTTATCTACTCTGACTCATTGCTGTCTGGATACCGAACAATACGTTTTTCATATGCCAACAAAGATCTCATTTTCTATTGAATACGTCTCAATCCTAGGCCATTGTTGCCGCTTGAATCAATTAACACGATTAATAAAACAAACACCTCGCGTTCGAGGTCTTTGCATACGACATCGCGATCTTAATGATGATGAATATTTATCATCACCTATTCCATCAATAACTACTTTGAAACTATATGATATACATTCACTATCTGTGATAAACAATCTTCTGCAAAACATGGCTAACTTGAGTCATTTGACCGTTGAAACATTGTATCTTAGAGTGAATGGTTACTATTGGGAACAAATCATTATTCAACATTTACCCAAGCTACGAGTTTTTCGACTCAAGATGGATATACAGTTTACTGGCAAAATGAACAATGAACAACAAGTTGATAACCTTCTAGATTCATTTAGAAGTAGATTTTGGATCGAGGAGCATCAATGGTTTGTTCGATGTCATTGGAAGCCACAAAAAGATTACAGCGACATCCTTCTTTACACTTTGCCACTGGCATTTAAGGATTTCAATCAAAGTATAATGCATGTCCCGAATAAATCGACTTGCCCCTACAACGAAAACGATTAGTCTTTGCTCTGAATAAATCGTTTTTTTTTAAATAAAAAACTCATCATTTGCTCTAGTAAGAGTCACCATTCAATCTCCTATCGATATATTGATGGACGATTCATACAAAATACAATGCATCTATGAACAATTATATGTAACATGTATCAGTGTCTCTGCATATATGTTCAGCGCCCATGCGCACCTAACGTACATTATCGGCGGTACAAAAGTGTTGTACTAATTATGCTTCGTTTCTAATAATAATGCTGGATGTTGTATAGTAAATAAGCTTCTTCATATTTTAATTATAAAGTTTTTCGTTGTTAACTGAAAAGATAAGCGTTGCAAATCTTTACAAAAACTATCAATTGTTTTCTTTCAAAAAAGTAGAAACTGAATATTTCGTGAAGCCTTAAAAATAGATCTCTACAATATTAAATTTCATTTTTTCACAATCTAAACATCAAATTTTAAATAATTGGACAGACAAACATTTTCTCATATTGGAGATTCAAAATAAAAAAAAAAACATATAGATTGTAAGATGCTCGCGATTTGATAGATCTCACTGTATTGATTCCGAATATCATGTTTTCATTCGATTTTGATCAAGTTTTGATGAAGAAATCTTCAAAATACTGAGCGCCCGAAAAACACATGAAGTTGCGTTATTATGAAAAAACTTGAGATTTCACCCTATTTCGTTCATTGAAGCTTTTTGAATTTTACATATTTGGATTCCCCATCAGTAATTAAGTCTAATCATGTATTATTGGATTATAAAAAATAAGATGACTGTGTTTCATGATTTTAGCGCGAACAGACGCTCGACGAAGCTCCCTTGTAAACCTATCTCTTCCTTGGTTTTGAAACTTTTCTTCGATGATCATACACCATTCGAATCGCCATTTGAAGGCGAATAAAAGTACGCATCGGTTTTGCGATTGAGAACACTTACTGTTATTCTAATTATAAAGGTCAACGTTGAAATTCGATCCGTATATCTCGATTTTCTCAACTCAAAACCAATTATTAAGCAATATAAACATCATATTCGGAATTAGCATTAAAAACTGAGTTGAAAAACATATGTTTGATTAAAAAATAACTTTCATCAAAAATCGGCCCTGTGTACCGCTACGACTCGGCACTTTGAAAAATTTTGCCTGTGGTGTCCCTCTGGACCGATTTTTGACGAAAGTTATTTTTTGATCAAACATATGTTTTTCAACCCAGTTTTTAATGCTAATTCCGAATATGATGTTTATATTGCTTAATAATTGGTTTCGAGTTGAGAAAATCGAGATATACGGATCAAATTTCCAAGTTGACCTTTATAGTTAGAATAACAGAAAGTATTCTCAATCGCGAAACCGTTTAACAAAAAAACCGATGCGTACTTTTATTCGCCTTCAAATGGCGATTCGAATGGTGTATGACCATCGAAGAAAAGTTTCAAAACCAAGGAAGAGATAGGTTTACAAGGGCGCTTCGTCGAGTGCCTGTTCTTGCTAAAATTATGAAACACAGTCATCTTATTTTTTATAATCCAATAATACATGATTAGACTTAATTACTGATGGGGAATTCAAATATGTAAAATTCAAAAAGCTTCAATGAACGAAATAGGGTGAAATCTCAAGTTTTTTCATAATAACGCAACTTCATGTGTTTTTCGGGCGCTCAGTATTTTGAAGATTTCTTCATCAAAACTTGATCAAAATCGAATGAAAAGATGATATTCTGAATCAATACAGTGAGATCTATCAGAATATGTAGCTTTCAACGAAATTCCAAGATAGTGCTCCGTTTTTGAATCGCGAGCATCTTACATTGTTTGCAGCGCCTGTTAACAAAGATTTCATCGCCATATCCATGGCAGGTTTGGTGAGCCTGAAGACATGCTTGTGCTTTGGTTCGAGCATTAGGTCTAATGAGATCTATCACTTTACTTACAAAAGATTTAAATTGAAAATTGAAAATTTTTAACGATTCTTGTGGACACTTCACATGCAATAGCTTAGAAGGCTCAATATCAAGTTCTGAGTTATTCTATAAACTAAGACAGATTTCTTAGCGAAGAGACAAGCAAATTTAAATCGATTGAGACAAGTCAGATATGAAAGGCTAGCCTAAGATTTTGTACATTATTAAAAATTTTCCACGTTGTTTGTATGAAGAGCTATGACCTTATTCTAAGAACCTAGACTTTCCATGGAAATCCTAAAGTTTTCAAAGTTACTATGCGCGACTTATTCTTCTAGACTTTTGACATTATCGGAATATGTATAGTAATATAAATTTAAGAAAAAACAGAGTTAGCAGAATATGGGAATAATCAAAACTAATGGAATTCTGATTATTTTAAAATTCCCATTACTGTAAAACACAGATAATATTGAAATTGTCATTATTTTAATTCCGATTTTTTCCTGACTATTTCAAAATTCTTCATTTTGGAAGATTCGAAAGCTATAAAAAGTGTCGAATTTTTGCGGCTAAAGTTCGTATGTGATTAACGGTGAATGAAAAACGCTAGAATCTTGGAATAAAGCTATGTCTCTTATAGATATTTCAATTTCACACTAAGATAAAATATGTCTCATGTGTCGCACTTTGCAACACAATGTACGACACATTCTGAAAGCGTGCTTCAAATCTAGCATATGGCAAATTTTGAATTTTTTTCTCAGAAGCATGTGATTGATATATTTTTCGATTTCATTTTTGCCGTGTTGAAAATTCAAGGAGATCAGATATTAGGAACTGTCCATCCTTTAAGTGATCCAATCTCCATCAGACCACTTAATGGTAGTCCACTCTCGATCAGTGGTCGAGAATGGCGTATTCTCAACAAATAAATAATCGCGAAATAATTGTAAAAAAGTAGTTAAGACGAAAATATAGACTACCCTACCCTAATTCGATCACAACTTTCCATACTTTTCAGAAAAAGACTCATAACTTTGTCAAACCATATCCGTTTGAGTTCATTTTTAGTTTCCGGAATAGGGTAATCGACAGGCTACATTTTGGTCAATTTTTTTTTCATTGAGTAATTATTGTTCCAAAAATGCGTAATTGCCACTTTTATCTGTTCTGTTACTTTCTTAATGTGATCACTTAATGTATTTTTTTGGCCTAATTCGATCAATACAAGGAATTCGATGGTATTGCTTCGAAAAAAGTTGTTTCATCAGAAATAGTTCTTTGTTTTAATAAAAAAATGACATCATTAGATTCGTCAGGTCAAAATCTATCTTTTCTCATGATTTTTTAAACATTAGGGCGTACTGTATCGTATGATATCCCAACCTTTATTTGTTTGTTTAACTTCAACGGCACATCCAAAAAGGCTGATTTTTTCACCACTTAGAGTACACATATAATGCTATGATTTATCATTGTTTGAACTGTACGTATCACCAGAACTAAGAATCATCTAGTGCCTTCTTATTATCTTTCTGTTAAAGTACTTTGTATCTAAATTTAACATAAAGTCAGTGTTAGTCAGCGTTTTTCGGATGGTATGAAGTCTTCTAGTATTGGTTAGTAGTAGCATGGATGTTTGAAGAGAAAGAAATACTGATCAGCAATTTATAAAAAGCGTATAAACAACAATAGATAGACTCATACACATCCATACCTGCTAAAGCATACATTTTCTCTATCACAAACACGTATTATCGTCTGTACAGCATCTAAATTAGACGGTTTTCTTCACTCTTTTTTCTTTGAATGTTATCATGTTCTGGATACATATTTCGTAGACAACAATATTTCATTCATTCTGTTGTATATTCTCTCCAAGTTACATTATTCTTGTTCTATCTTCGGTCGATTATTTTTCTCGCTTCTGTTTGTTCTGCCTTTTCTTTAACACATTTTTACTCAAGTGCAATAGCTTAAATCTTTGTATTATGTCCTCTCCACAAATTCAATGGAGCTGTTCTCAATGTCAATCTGGTGTGACGGATCGTCGAAAATATTGCACAAACTGTCACTCCATGTTAACCTATACGTGTATCGGATCAGGAAAATCTGGATTGCACACAAACTATTATCGACATCGTGATAGCTATATTCATTGCATGTCAGAACTTGAAGAAGACCGACCACAAAAAGTACAAGAGAAACAAGTGGCTATTCAACAATTTCAAATCTTAAATGATGGTAAGTAATATGAATGCTCTCGGTTTACACATGTATTTTCTATTTCGTTATTTTGAGTCACAATAGTCTATAACAACTAATTAATAATATACTATTTTGTTTCGATTTTTTAGAACAACGTCCATGGTCTGAATGGAGTCGTACTAATGAATCCTGTCTACAGCATACAGGGCATGATATTGAACAAGTACAACAATTGTATTCAATGTGTAAACAATTACTTATTGATTACTGCTACCATAGAAACAAGGGATATCCGAATAGTACCAACACAACATATTTATTACCTATGAATTTACTCGTAGTGACGTTGTGGTACTTAAAGCATTATTATACTGAACGTTATATTGCTACTGAATTATATTTGGATCCGTCAACAGTGCATCATATGTTATCAAAGGTTATGGATATGTTACATTCGTCAGTATATCCAGAATTAGTTTCATTACCTGGCAATATGGCTGACAAAAACATAAAACATGGGCCTGAAGAACATCATAAACTTATTGTTAATACGACCTTCATTGCAATTCCCGAGCCAAATGATTCACAGCAACGTAGAGCATATTATCATTCAAAAAGTGCAACAAAGTATGCATCTAAACTACAAATAGCTTGTGATTTTTATCATCGAATAGTACATGTATCTGAATGTTATCATGGTAGTGTACACGATATTACGATTCTGAGGGAACCGGGATTATTAGAACATACAGAAGAAGCTGTTCAGATTATTGCAGACAAAGGGTATATTGGTGAAGAGTATGTCATCGCTCCAAAAAAGCCGTATAGAGGCGAACTAACAACTGAAGACAAAAACTATAACCGAAATATAAATAGTGCAACAGCCGCTATCGAACATATAAATCAACGTCTCGAAACGTATGCTATTTTGGGAAGTATATACAGAGGAGATATTGATGATTTTCATAAGATCGCTAAGATTACACAGGTTGTTTCGCTCTATGTAATCTTAACTTGATTAAACATTCTATTCGTAAATGAAGAATCTAAAAAATTGTTCGTATTTTTTGTTTTACTATTAGATAATAGAATGTTTTTACTTCTACTATAAGTTCTTTTAGTTTTCTGAATAAAACCTGCTTTATGTTATATTTAGATACAAAGTACTTTAACAGAAAGATAATAAGAAGGCACTAGATGACTCTTAGTCCTGGTGATACTTACAGTTCAAACAATGATAAATCATAGCATTATACTTATGTCTGACCAAAAGTTCTGAGATTTTAAAAAAAATATATAATGAAAAAGAGAAAGTTTGAGTTTTATTTCATTAAATGTTCGAAGTAGTCCCCATCATTATTTATACAAAAGTCCATCCTCTCTAACAGTTTGTCAAAAGTTTTTTTATATGCTTCTGGAATATTTTTCATCACCTTGGATACCGCACGAGCTAATGATTTTTCATTTGGTTGATCAGTTAAGTTACGCTTGAGATAGTCATTTAACCAATAATCACATGATGCAAGGTCAGGTGAATATGGTGGATGCGGCATTATTTTGATACCGTCTTCTGTTAAATAATTAATAACATCAGAATGACGATGGGGTCCAGCATTGTCGTGAAGATATGTTATACCTTTTGTACCTGCTGACTTTCTTTGTTTCCGTATTTCCTTGACAACAGGCTTGAGGCAATTTTCAATATAATAGTTGTGATCTATAGTCTTGCCTTTATCAACACTATGCACAAGAACAGGACCATTTGATTTAAAGAATATAGAAAATAAATTTTTTGGTTCAAATTTGCTTCGACGAACGACAGTAGTTGGTGATTCACCTTCACCAACCCATCTTGCGTTTGTTGACTTGTGATGAATCTGCCTATGGTAAATCCACGTCTCATCACCTGTTATAATATCACATAATTGCCAAGAACCACCTTTAAATTTTGCCAAATTTTCACGACAAAGTCGAACTCGTTGTTGTTTTTGTTCATCAGTTAGTTGATGGGGCACCCAACGCGATGTAACTTTTTTCATCTTGAGACAGTCGTGGATTATTCGTTCTATTGTACCATGAGAGAGAGAAGTCTCAGCTATCATTTCATCATAAGTTTAATGGCGATCATTGCTGATAACTTGTCGAATCAGTTCAATATTTTCATCTGTAAGTTCGGATACTGGACGACCAGATCGAGGATCATCATTGACATCTTCTCTTCCTTCACGAAAACGTTTTGCCCATCTTGCAACTGTTGGATATGATGGAGCATTGAGTCCCAAAGCTGTTGCAAGTTCTTCATGAATTGTCTTTGGAACCACTTTCAAAATGGTTCGAATTTTTATATAATATCGGTTGAGTTCATTATCCATTTAAAAAATTTTTTTGGTTCGAATTAAAGTTTATCTGAAAAATTACTATAACTAAGTCCAAAATAGATTTATTATATATATATTACTATAGACAAGACATTCCACTATTTATCCATGCAAAAGTCTCTTGAATGTTAATTGGTTTATAAAATTGTGAATAACGTTCTCAGAACTTTTGGTCAGACCTAAGTATGTGTACTATAAGTGGTGAAAAAATCAGCCTTTTTGGATGTGCCGTTGACGTTAAACAAACAAATAAAGGTTGGGGTATCATATGATGCAGCACGCCCATATGATTTACTTTATACTTGTTGCAGCTACATTATTTCTTATACATCTGTGTTATAGAATATTTGTAAGACACATTCCATAAAGAATTATTCTATATGCTTTTATTTTCTTTTAATCTTATATATATGTTTTCTCTTTCGTTCTTTCGCTCGTTACACATATATGTTCTTACGTATAACTTCTCTTCTCTTCTCTTCTCTTCTTTTCTTTCGTTCTGTCAGGTATTTTCCCTGATGTTTCTCTTGGTGTAATCCGATGGTGGTTGTTCTTACGTTTAGGTAAGGTGCAGGAAATTCCAAATTTAAGCAGAACTTTTTTTTCCGATATTTATATATAGGTAGATAGAGCTCGTTGAGCTGAACAAGAATATATGTTTTCTAGACCTTGAAACAACATTATTATGAACAAAAACTTCAAGAAACTAAAATTTTTGAAAATCTTAAAAGTTTTTAAAAAAGCGTGGAATCTTTGAAAACGGCTGAAAATCTCTGTGTTACTAGCGTTGGATTATTTTAATAATATTTTATTTTGATTCTACATGAAAAACTGTCTCTAAAAACATAGCTTTTTGTGCCATTCAAATATTGGGTGGATATAAAAAATTGTCCATTTGATCTACACAGTCAAAGACAGTCAAATTCTTGCTGTTACATCTAGCAAACCTAACAACTAACTTCCGGTAAGAGATAAGGCCGATATTTTTACATCGTTATTACATAAGATGCAGTGTAAAGAGCTCTACAATCACTGTAGTAAAGCTTGTTTGAATTGTGTAATTTTTGTTTTCAAAAAAAAGCATAATTTTGTGCGATCAATATTCGAAACCTCCAAATCCATAGCCAGGAATTTCCTAAGGGGGAGGGGGGCGGGACTTCGGAAGGGGATTCATCATGGCAAAAAGCTTTATTATGTAGATTGTAGAGCTTATCCCACTGCATCTTTTAGTATACGTTGTTTTCTAGTAAAACGTATTTAAACATTAAAATATGAGATGTTAAGTCCAGCGATCTACCCTCAATTATACATTACTTTCTAAGAAAATCGAATCGCCTCCAATGCGTTAACTGCCGGCCTAGAACTGTCAGAAAGATAGGTTTTTTGAATGTAAAAGTCTTGGAAATTTTGAAAACACCTAAGATATCAGTTTTCCAAAGTTGATGAAATTACTGTCCGAATATTCATTGAAAATATCAAGGTTTCGAAAGTCTCAAATTCAATCTTTCTTGAAACTTCACCATTTTGGCAGGATCAAAAGATTTCAAGCAGATTCGAGTTTTAGTCGGACAAACTATCAGAAGTCGATTCTACACATCTACAGCGGACTCAAAGGTAATCAGGCGTAAAGGATATCTTATGATAACAGGTAATAAATTGTTCATGATACTTTTCATACTTTTTGCTTGTGAAGAGACCTGAAACTTTAGGTGAATAAAGATCTTGATTAAATATGTATATGATAAAAATTTTAGCTCTCTACACAAACAAAAAGTATGAAAAGTATCATGGACAATTTATTATTTGTTATTATAGGATATCCTTTATGTCGGGTTACTTTTGAGCCCTCTGTATATTTCCAATATTTTGCCTCCAAAGGCGGCTACACTCATGACAATTGTTTTAAAAAGTTTTTATCTGCTGTGTGCGTAAAATTAGAGGTTCTCTAAGATCACAAACATACTATCTCACGGTGGATAAATAGAAAAGTCCGTCCTGTTTCAATGAAAAATTTACAACAGGGGCAAAACTATTTATAGAGGGGCCATTGCACCCCCGTGCAGCTCCGGTGGTTACGCCACTAATTTGAAGGCATGCAAACAACATGCCTGTACCAAGGCTTCTAAACAATTCGTTGGGTATGGTAATATCTAAGTGAATCAAAGGAAAATACTTCGTAGAGAAAAAAGCGCGGAAAAAATCTGCCATTCCGTAGAAAGGAAAGAAACAGAAAAGAGACAATACCCATGATAGTATAACAGAATGAAAAGTATATATGACGTAATGAGAGGAGGAATATTAAAGCATCGAGAAGAGAATACACAAAAATGATAGATGACAACAGCTGATTCTAATATTGTCTAACAGTTGACAAATCCGACATACTATTTTACATAAATTATTTTCATCTACCGGTATTTAATGATTTCTTTTGTAGTCGTGGCAAATTATTCATATACTACACTCCATTATTTACTTAAACACGCATTAAAATACTTTGATCCATTGTCTGAATTGTGGTTTAGGAGAATACATATTACTGAGAATACTAGCACAATTATGAACGCAAGTTTAAATGAATGTAGACGAATATTGGTATATTGGATTCTTCCAGCTCTGCGATTGATTCTAAATAATTTAGATTGGTTTTGCATTTGAGAAATAACAACATCTTTCACATTTCACATTATACGTTTTTTCTTTTTAACAAGTGCTAAACGGCAATAGTGGATGTGCGTATGGCATATATAACATAAGTGGTGAATCTAAAAAAAAATATTCACTTTCAGAAAAAATTTACAGGGGCGGCAAAACCATTTACAGAGGGGGCATTGCACCCCCCTGCCCCCCCCCCCGGTGGTTACGCCACTAGATGGGATTACAAGGGAGTACGTGGGAGTACAATGGGAGTATGGGAGTCTCGTTTTTTCGCCCTTGATTAGAATAGATTTTTTTTATTGACGAAAGGAAAAGACTAATAAAACTTTATTCTGAAGCAAGTATAAACTAGGGTTGTTTGCGAGATGAAGAATCATTAGAAAAATGAGGAAAAACAGAAATTAAAAAAAAAAAATTTTCTTAAGAAGTTTGCAATTTTTTCTTAGGCGAAATTTAAAGTTTATTTAAAATGATGATAAATCTAACAGAAGAAAATAAAATATATGAATAAAACGTGAAGTATCGTGATCGACGGTAAACTATTGCTTGAGATTCAGCAGCCAACAATAAATTAGATAGAAAACGTTTAAAATGTATAGCGGAATTGAAGAGAGTCAACTGTATGACATATCTAAAAAAATTGAGTGGCAGATATTTTGGAAGATAAATGAAGAAAACTATCTATCTAAAAATATTTTTCGTCTTTGTTTAAATCAAGATGAAGAAAAGATGCATTTTATCCATAGCGATGACGCAATTTCCATCATATCAGATTTTGTGGATTCATGACAGTAAGCAGAAGAAACTGTTTTGATTAAACCTATTTCGACATTCTAAATAGTTGTTCAAGTTCTTTTTCATGATATTTATTTTACGAAAAAGTTTCATCGCATATAAAACACAACAGCATAGCATTATATTGAACAGAAAACTTTGCAACAACAACTATGTTTCAACTAAGGAAATATAAGTGAATATGAAATAGTTGAGAAACTTTCATCATCAATATGTTGAAAAATGATTTATAGTTTTTTTTGAGACGATGAAATCAGTGAATGTATATTTGAATGAGTATATATCAGAACATTATACTCAATCAATTCGATATTCTCAATACTACAATTCAACATCAATATAATTCACATTGAATTACAGTACGACTTATTTTTATCATTATCTTTGCCTTGTTCCTTGACTCTGAGTTATATTAGTATCTCTATTTGGTTGACGCATCCATTGGATGAAAAACTGCTTGAACTCTTTACGAAAGGCTGTTGACACAGAAAAATATATGTAAAAAGGAGCTGCACTGTTGAAATAAATGAGTATTGTGCCAATATTAGAAATGAAGCTTTCAGTTTGAAGATATGTAACGCTTTTACTGATGCCCATGTAAGTAGTCACTGAAACTTCCATAATGATAAATGGATAGAGGAACGTTGTTACTAAATAGATAGCTACTTCTGCAAGTACCATTATAAGCAATTGTCGATCTCGACGATGAATCGTACCGTTGTCAGGATTACCGTGGATTGTATTACCAACCGGTTGAATACGTGTGTGCAATCGTTTCATATTACGATAGGTGAGAAACGCACAAATGATCATTGACACTCCTGGAATTAAACAGACAAAAACCAATAGGTAAGTATAATATAAGATATAATAGACACCAGATGGGCCACATCGTCCGTTAGTGATTGTTGTCAAGATTAATATATGAATGGGAAATATATGCCAGAAGACAAATACAATTCCTAAAATGCATTTTATTACTAATGGCCGATTTATAACTCGAAAACGAGCATGATTATTTGTTAATAGAAAACGATCCACACATGCAAGTAAAATGAGGTATCTGGCTATCTGACCCCATGCATGATAGAAATAAAAGCGAATTTTGCAAAAAGCTAGAGAGCGAATTGTTGGATCTCCGTAGTCATTAGTATAGAGAGATAGTGGAATATTCATTGTAATAAAAGCACTATTGAACAATGCTGCCCATATTAGATACATCGAGCAAGAGTTATGACGATGCTTATTAAATAGAGTCAGAATAAAGACATTGCCAATATTACCCAAAATTAGAATAACTGGTAACGCATATCGATTGAGTTGAACTTGCATAAGTGGTAATATTGAGGACGACATGTTTTCTTTCACTATTATTTCTTACAAAGTAATTGTAAATAGTGTTTTATAGTTGGCATTTTATGAATCTTTTCTCTAATGAAATGATGATGATGACGTATTTACTTTCATTGTGTGCAGTAGTTATTAGTTTTACGCAAGATTAAACAACGGGTGTCTTTGAGGCTTGTTTAATACGACTCAGAAATACTCATAGTATGTTTGACGTGCATCAGCTTATTTCGGTTTTATTATCTCTCGAAGTCTTAATATGCTTTCTCACATAATTAATATATACATCGAGTCTTTTTCCAACTTATCACTGTTTTTGACTGACACTTTATTATTATGACATCTACATCAGAAAATAATGTTGATCACTCGTACATCGATGAGTAGAAACATATTTTTAAAAGAGAACTTTACTATTTATTTCTCTGGATATAATAACATGTATGTAATCTTCTCACTTCAATTCAAAAAACTTCTCAACTTTAGTCAGAAACAATTGCGCAGTTAATTCAACTCATGTCAGAACTTTTCTCTTTCTCTGCCACAATAATTAAACAGATATTTACGATGTCACATGAAATTAATTATTTTTATAAAGAGATTCATTGAATCTAATTTGTATTATTAAATAGACATTGAATCGTCGAAATAAAAAATATTTTATTATCGATGCAGGCATGTTCTCTCAAAAATCTTATGTTCTTACAGAAACGTTCGTTTGACATCATTGATGAAATCTGCTTTTCATTAAATGTCATAGAGATTATTAGTGACTTGAAACTTGTCCGCTCTTCAAGCAACATGTGAAAAATTTATTAAATGTTGTCTCATCCAACTATGATTAGTTTTTCCATGGTATGATTGACATACTAAAGAAGAGCTTATTAAGAACAATTTTTATTATATCAATATTCTCAAAAAACATCTATGAAAAAATAAGCGATGATTAATGCTACACATAAATAAAAAAAATTAAATTCTGTCTTTCTTTCTTTTAAACTATTCAGAAGAAAATAATAAAAAAAGTGAATCATTTGCTATGTAAAGTTCAAGGCCATTTTATTTCCTTCAACTAGAAATACAAGTAACATCATGTAAACATAGATGAGTCTGTACTCGACGGAAAGCAATATGATAAATTAAGTAACCGATTATTCAATCAATACTAAACTTATTCATATTTTATGCTTTATGATTGTTTCACTTACGAGAATTTTCAAGTAATCTATGCGAATTTTGGACAAATTTCTAGAGAACCACTAAAGATAGATTACTCTGTAAAAACAAAAGGAGTTTTGTAGAACTATCATGAAATTCTGTATGACAAGAGTAAAACTCTAGAAGGTTTTTCCCAGTAACGCTAAACCATAAAAAGTTCTATATGGCAGTAGTAAAACCCAGGAAAGTTCATCTCGGTAACATTGAACCACAAAGGTTCTGCGTGCAATACTATTAAACTAAGCTGAGTTCTTCTCGTTCTACAGAACTCTTCAAGGTTTTGTAGTTGAATGGCTGAACCATCAAGAGTAAAACCAGAAAAAAAGGTTGAGTACGCAACCGTTTTGCATGTACGGTCGCAGCGCTATGTGTTTCAAAATCAAGAAAGCAGACAGAAAATCTCTTTTAAAAAAAATCAGAAACTCTGAACTTTCTTCTAATATTGTGTCTCTCGAGTGAAATTATCGTCGAAGAAGGTGTAACAGTGACAAGTAGTCATAATTAAAATATAGATTGCGACAGTAAACCATAAAACTGCTTAAAACAGTATAAATTCTGCACCCTCAATATGCACCTACCGTTATTGGAACTGCTAGGTGCCATTAAAAAATTTTTCCACCAAGATGATCTGGGTGAAGTATGATCTTGAGAACTTTTCGTCTTCGTGAGACGCTGATATCATTCTGAATTACTATAAGTTCATCCTGACAATATTTTAGAATATCTCCAATTATCGATAAAACGAAAAATTCTTTTAAAGATTTTTTTTAAAGCTAAAGTATCAAATGATCCCATTTCGATTTAAATTCAAAGCTAAAATATTTACTTTAAGTTTAAGTTCTACAGGTAATATCAAACGCTAAACTTTAAGCACTTTTCAAAGTAAAGTTAAGGTTAAAGTGTCATTTCTATCTTCAGCTAGATATTTCCTATATTGATAGTGTAGCTGAAGTAATTATTACTGCTACTAATGTTAAGTTAGTTATTTCGAAAACTCAATTAATTGAGCATAACGAACCATAAAGGTAAAGTATAGTTTATAAATTACATGGTTATAAAATATTATATGATATTTTTCTATGCATTTTAGAGGTAAATTAAGATAAGAACATAATGCGTATGCTAATGGGTTATAGAAAATCAGAAGAAAACCAGAGTTTTTCGTCAAAAATAGGAAAAGCGGACGTTTTACAAAAAAGCAGGAAAAAATCATGAAAGTAGTACGGCTGCAAGGTCTGCAGTCTAATTTAAAAAAGAAGAATTATCAATGTCCCTCCTTTTAATCGATATTGTAGGGTGGTTGGAAAGTAAATCCCTGTATAATATAATGTTATTTTCCAAGATAATATTTCTTATTAATTTATTATCCATCATGATTATTTTATACGATGTTATCGGTCTTGTAACATTGTTCTTTGCAATATTATCCTTTGTAATGAAATCTAATGTGGTTATGCCGATAGTTTTACTTGTAATACTATACTGATTCTTTTTCTTTTTTCTTTTTATTAAAGAAATGTTTAATAAAGTTCAATGAATTCTGTACTACTACAATTTTATTTATTGATCTATTGCTGAAATTATCAAACTAATTTTACCAAAAAAAGCAATTTCTATTATACACATAATGGCTGAATAAGTGCTTTACTGAAACAAGAATATTGAATATCTTTGATGAAATATAATCTTATGGATTATTTTCTCCTCACTACAGACATTTTTATAATCCATAGTCATAAATACATGTGAAACGTGATTTTACTATAAATTAAAGATTTCTATTTTTCATTGAAGTTTATAATCCTATTTTAAAGAAGTATTTTAAACATCTTATGACTACGTATACTTTTTCCATTAGAGAAAGAAAATCAACCCATAGATCAAAATATCACAGAGATATTCAACTTTTCCCAGCAAAACAAGACTTTTGGGTCATGTTATGTATTAAATATTTAGTTTAATCAGATTGCACTCCAAATTTTGCCGCTTCGAGTTCTTCCAACATAATTCTTTGTGTTATTTGCCAGGCTGCACGTGCTGCATCGGAATAGTTGCTTTCTCTGAGTTGTGTATAGTCATGCCTCAGTAGTGCATAACCAATTTCAATCCACAAGTAATCTTCTTCAAAGATTTGAATACGTTCGCGTTGTGGAAATAACTGTTTGTTGATTCGTATGTCAGCAGTAGTAGGACAATACAGATAAAAGTATATATTATTGAACAATGGCAGGCTGTTTCCATAAATATTGCTGTGGATAGAAAGAAGAAATAGATCGATTCGTCTGCATCCCGTCATCATATTCTATATATATTGGACACATGTGTTTGGATTAATAAAACGATCGACTCTTGGACCAAGATGACTTTCCTTAAGTGGGTGTCGAATAGTAGAATCGAGGAGAATAGCACGCAGACGAGCCATACACAATAAAATTGATAAATCTGAAATATAAGTAAATGTCAAAAAACTTTATCAATAGTAGTTCCTTAACTTTTACTCACAGAAAATGAAAGTCTGCTCCCACTCTATATAACTGGTACACTTTTCTTGACACTAGCCGTTTCAGACTTTCTTGTTATGGCAAATATTAAAATAGTTGATATAAGCTTTTAAGAAGTTCTTTTGGTACGCATTCTCGAGTAGTTAGAAAAATGATGAACTAGATTACAATTATTATGAATAGACTTTGAAATTCCTGCAGCTATAGATGCATTTTAGAAATTCCAATTAATGGTAATTTTTGATGCTATTATCATCAGTATGAGATCTGGATGTACTTTGGCACGCAAGAAAGGTTTTATCTATTACAAAATGTTGCTATCACTAATTACCTCTTAGTTGTTTATTATTGAGCTTATTATAGTTTTATCCGAACTTTAGCTTATGATGTTATAGTGCTGAGTATTGGCATGTAGCTGAGAAACATCAAAATGTTATTAATGTCTACAGCTTCATTTTTACCTAACAAAATAACTTTGATATGTAATTAATAGATGTAGAAGCGCTTAGACCTTTATTGTAATGGTATAAATCTTTTTGATAACAAGCACCACTTGGATGGCACTCGATCGTATGGTGTAGTGAGATATAGCGAAATATCAGTTTAATTCTCTGAAAATCCAAAATACTCGCCCTATAGATAACAATATTATATAGAAAAATAGTTTCAACTTTCACATTTCATCTTATTTATTTAAATAGGATATATATTACATTTCTTGTTATTAGAAGATAAAAAAGTAAGGGAACATGATATATGATTGTAACTCAACAGCTTTAGTAATAAAACATTAAAAACATTTACCGGGCTTACTTAGAATTAGAATTATCAGTTTCTAAAATTGGAACACATTACAGAAAAGTTAATTTCTGTCGTAGTATAAAATTTTTGTAAGATGATAATTTGAAATTTGGTTACTAAAATGTTAGACTTTGTTATCCACGTCCTTCAGTGTCAACATATTAAACCGATTTAATAATTTAATGCATTGATCGTACATTCTGTTTGCATGGTCTTTATCTTGGTTCCGAGCGTAACGATCTGCCATTATTCGAACTTGTAAAATAACATCCAGTGTAACTTTGATGGCTAATTCTTCAGAATCGTTCAATATAGCGCGAACTAGCGATTATTTTGTGAAAAATGCTTCCTTCTCACTTGGAGAGTTTGGTTGCTGTCCTAACAGATAGATCAATAGCGAAGAATCAGACTAGCATATTTTTTCCAACATTAGTTCATCATCATCATTCATTGGCGGTGATAAGATGACTGCTAGTATATCGTCTCTTTTAAGTAGCTCAAGACAATCCTGTTCATTTGAAACAACAGACAATTCTACATCAAAGAGTTTTGTCAGAACTGAATGCAAATATTCGAAATCCTTCGTTGTAGGCAAAGATCGGGCAAGACATATACAAATGTCTGAACTGCGTTGTGTTTCGTCAACTAATTTTTCAATCCGTATTGGTAGTGTTGTTTTAATATCGTCTGATAGACGTGGGCTCACATACTTGATCGGGATACCACTTTCGACGCTTTCCACATTGGTATGTATATAAGATGACGCTGAATTAAACTTTTATTGTTCATCTAGTTCATGCATTTCTGTATCAATTTCATCAGCAGGTTCTCCATAAACAACGGACATATCCATGTCGTAATCATCATTCGGTAATTGCTGAAGAAGTTCAACGTGAAAAATTTTACTATCTATATTCTCTTTCTCGTAGAGAAGAGTCTTGCAAACATAAATTGTCTGCTTGGTTGCTTGCTTGATTGAAATTTCTCTTACTCATAAAGAAGCGTCTAGCAAACATAAATTGTATGATTAATTGTGTGTTCGCATTTCACTGATTGTTCGGAGTACAGAGCAAGAACAAAAAGTATAATTCTCTCAAAAAACTGGATCACAAGTAATCAGGGATGGTGGGTTCGAATCTGGGATGCATTTCAATGAATTAATTATTATTCGTTTATTGTTTTCCATAAACTTAACTAAAGGTAATTGAAAGTGTAGAATCCGAAACTGAGGACGGTTGTAATTAATTAATCAGTTATTGGTAGAGGAAAAAATATTTCACAGTTATAGCGTCTCATTGACGTCGAGAACGCTAGGACACTGATTCATATATAGAGACATATTTGAGAATTATTTAATCATTTTTTTTTAAAAACAGGGATGAGGGTTACTCATGTTGGAAAGTCTTGATTTGATGTCAGCTTTAATTATTAATTTGTTGATTATTAAGAGTCATTATTTGCCAATAAACTTGATCGCAGTTATTTGAGAGTGGAGGAATTAAAAATCTTATGGCAGCTCGACTCATTGATTATTAATTCATTATTGTTTTATAGAAGACTTGACGGAAACTTATGGAAAGGTAAAATTGGCGTTCCAGATCAGTCTCCTTTTACGACTAGTTTTAGTAAATTTTTTTCTTTAGAAGAGTTGATAAAGGGCTATTAGAAATGGAATTGAAAACATGTAATTATTGTGGACTAGTAATATATCAACAGTGGCGACTAGGAAGATATAGCAAATATTTCTTGTGTAGGAACCTTTATGTCTGAGAAATCGGTTAGAGCTCGATTTGTGAAGATTTATCATGTTGAAAAATAGTTAGTTTGATGTCTGGAGCGCTATAATTACAAAGTATACTTGTGAAGAAATATTTGAAATGAAAAAGCTATCATTCATATATGTCGCAATCATTGTAGAGACATCCTTGGTTATTTAAAGATGTTTTCAACTTGCTTGAGAAAGATATAATTCACGAAAACCAATTTTTTTATAATATGGTATTTGTAAGTACCATAGGGGAAGACAACTTAAGTAAAAGGAAGATAATATAAACAAATCGTTATCATATATCATTAATCAAAAAGTTCAGAACAATAAGATAGACTAAACATCAAGTGCATCTAGACATTATCATTTGTCTATGATGATACTATTCAAACGTTACTATCTTCAATGAATGAAAGGTAAACGATCCATCATCGTTATCATCAATCAAAACATTTTACAATCATATGACAGACTAAACATTAGAAGAATATCCAACAAGTAGCGCTCATCCTGCAGATTCGTTGACCCTTTTCTGAAAGAATGATAATCTATCATGAATTAAAAATGATTTTATTTTGAAAAAGTCACTTCTATATCATAACTACATGAATTATTAATGCTTAAGCTTATTACATACTTTGAAAAGATCCTATAGATTTTAGTTTGATTAAGAAGCCATATAACAATACAGTTGTCAAGCCTTCCAGTTTTTATTGATCAT